>JAJTVD010000853.1:0-18988 GCA_022432975.1 Begonia masoniana | reverse complement strand
CATGATAGAGATAATTAAGTTTAAAATTTACAATTAGGCGGAGAATTTCTAATTCACCGTCTCTTAGACAATCCACGATCCGACACAAGACTAGTAGAATATGCAGATATTCTTCCAAAAAGCAAAAGTTGCAGAAAAATTGAAGCAGTTTAATCAACATTTCCAACTGAGTGGAAATGTTAAAATGAATTTTTTTTTTTTTTTAGGACCGCGATCCCTCCACCTGAGGAATGATGCAGTTGACCGAAGGAGCTCGCGTGGGTATGCTGGCGCAGGCGATGCTTACCGACCCGTGGGGGAATATTGCGTATTTTGGGTAATTACATATTTTGGATAAATTATGGTATAGTTAGAACTTGTAGGATGTTTGTATCTGATAGTTTGATAGTTTTTAAAAATAACGTTTTTGGACATCTATTTTATAATTGGTTTTGTAAAGTTGTTCATTGGAACTGCTTGGTAATTTAAAACAGAGGGATGTCAATTTTTAAACGTATCCACGGCCTTCGTTTTTACGCAGTTTAACGATTTTCAGGTCCGTTTAATGGGGATTGATAAAGTGCGAAGGGTTGTTAAGTGTTAGATTGAAGTGTTAGTGTAGGTATAGAAATGGTTATGTGCAGGGATAGAAAGGAATGAGACAGCGTCTCTGTAATTGAATATCCAAAGGAACACTATGGGAGATCGCTGCGCTCTGGAAAAAACCAGAGCGTGCGCGACGTCGCTGGGGCCAGGATCGGTCGCTGCCAGCGCTCGAGACGCTGGCCAGCGTCGATCGCTGGAGCAGCGATCATCGCAGGGCGCGATGGCTGCATCGATCGATCTCCTGAATTTGGAGATCGATTGCCCCTTACCCTTTTGGATACGGCTTGACATTTTGCCCTCCCTTTTTGTTTATTTATAAATTGTTTTATTATCGTTTTAAATAATATTTTAAAAAATTGTTTTAACTTTTTATATATTCATTGATTTTTAAAAAAAACGTTTCAAGTTGTTCCTTCCGCATAAACGCTAAGTAGAAAAAGAAATGAACAAGAAAACTATGTACGGGAAATTTGGGTACAGTATTAGGTCGTCACAAACTTATGGTATCAACGCCCCTGGGGTGTTTTCAAATCGGGTTCGGTAGACTGCTCGACTGCACGCCACACGCGACATTCGTCATCAACTGTACTATGTTTATAGCTTTTTATTTGATTTCATTTTTATAGAGTATTTGTTTAATTTTTTAGGAGTTAGTTATAAAAATTGGTGCGTGGAGTAAATGACAGAGACACCGAGATGATACGAATAAGACCCTTCAGGATTTTATTGCCCAGAGTCCTAGCATATGGAGAACAGGCTCAGTAGATGGAGAGACAGTCTCAGCAGCTGGAACTATGTAGACCGAGAGTGTACTAGAGCTCCGGAGGCAGCTATTTCGAACTGTGGGATGGAGAGACTCCAGAAAGCTACACCCCTATATTTAACGGACAGTCTACGGATCCCTCTTCACTGGGAGTTGATGATTCGCACTATGGAGACATGTTGGCCTATGCTAGCAAAGAGGACGAGGAAGAATGGTGCATTGGTGACCTCCTACTTGGCACTATACGCCTGATTTATTGGATTATCCGTCAAGGCGACCGCAGATGTACGATTAGGGATGGGAGCGCTTCGAAGATGTTGTTCTATGACAGTACAGCTAACCGTGCGAGAGGCACATTGGTTGAGTTATATCAGTTCGGCCGGTTGGCTCTATTGCCGAGTCATGTGCGAGGTTTGAAGCACTGTCCCGATTCCGCGCCCATGGGGGGGGGGGCAACGGCGGCAGCGTCAGGTTTAACACCGAGATAACGGCCAGGTTGAGTTTTTTTCCTAATTTTTAAAAACGGTCATAAATATTTAATCTTCGCAGTTTAGGATTTTATGCCAAGCTTAATTAATTACATGTGGATCTAACAGGTTGGTGGCAAGTTGTAATATTGGAGGATTGAGGCCAGTATTTAAAGAACAATGAAGGATTCAAACCTCTTTAAAACCCGGTAGCCGATACCTTCCTTTCTGGCTCTTCCTTCTCATCGCAGTTATTACTCTCTGCTCTCATCAAACTCCTCCTCGACGGCCGGTTTACTCGCCAACCACTCGACTTACTCCTGGACCTGAGGTATTAAGTATTAGACAATGTGGCTATGTGTTAGTTTATTAGCTCTGTTTTCAGCTCTGTCATGAAGTTTTGGATTCTTCATGGCCTAGTGGGTTTTATGATAAGAACTTTTGAAACCCCGAGATTTGGTAAATGTCTTCCGCATCGATTCTGGACATTTAAACAAAAAAAAAACCACCAACCCTGAGTTATCATTTATATCGAATTCCGTCTGTTTTGATTTTGGGAGTTCGGTTACATTGAGTATTAAACTAAGAACTCGGGAATGACTCTTACTATTAGATATTATGATAACTTGAGATTAAAACATTATTATTTTGTTTAACTACTACTACATGTCAATGTAATGTTCTACGTTGAAGAAGTTTGAAGAGGAAGGAACTCAAAGTGCTAAGGAGACCAGGTAAGGTGAATGTTAGGTTTCCTCGGTCATTAGGACCCCACATCAAAGGATTCTAGGTCGACTCACATGATGATTAGAAGTTCCCCTGTGTTACGTCTAATTTTATGCGAGATTTAGCTCATGATAAGCTTTATCATGTCGAATGGATTCTTTCTGCAGCTGAATGATTTAGAATTTCCAATTACATGGATCATGGACTTATTTTTATGCTATGAAAATGTTTTTAAAGCATGTTTTCTCATGAACCAGATAAGATGATAAAATCCCTGCAACGTGGTTTGAGTGAGGGTTGGGGGCGTTTCGGCGTATGTCACAGTTCAAAGAAGAACTATGTCTACGACCCGCAGTAGGGGAGGCCATGATCAAAATCACTCTCGAACCACTTTACCGCCTCAAATCCTCTCCTCTTCCACACAACTAACTTAAATGATGATATGACAATATTATGAACAATGATTATGACAATGATTACGAATGATGGAATGATTCATGCTATGGATGTGATTATGAAACAAGAAAAAGGCTAATACCATGTATTTCTCCATTATGCATCATGTTTTATTGTTTGCATTCCTACTAAGCATAGACTTATAGTTAACCTATGATGTAGGTGAAGGTGTGCAGGTAGGAATTTCAAGTACAGAGATGAAGTTTAAAGCTGGGTTGCCTGAGGATGGCCCCAATGTGACAGTGCAAGGTTGGATAGGCGATTTAGTTCCTGGTTATGCCATACTAAGTCCAAGAATTTATGAAAACCATATGACTAATTAGAATAGAATTTTTCTTAGAACAAGGAATTTCAGATTTGAATATTTGACTTCAAGTCTTTAACAATTTTAGGATTCTTGATGGTCGGGTTTTGCTTAAGCCTTCCGCTATGCTTACGCTGATGGGATTATGGTTGTTACTCATCTAGGGTTTATATTTCCAAAAGGTTTAAGAGTTGGGTGAGATTTGTAGTATTTTCTGTATGGATGATGTTTGTTTGATGATTATAGTGTTTTCCGTGCCGTAAGATAGAAATCTGGATGAGGCACATTAATTCCGCTGCATCATCGACGATGGTCAAGGATAGGAATCGAACGTTGGAGTCTTCCGGATGACGTCACCGGAAGGATGTAGTATGTTCTTCATCAGGCAATGTACGTGTTTTATGCCTTCGTCTTATGTAAGTATAAATTATTTCATCTACGATCCGGCGATGTGAGTGTTTTAGCCTTCGGATGATGTAGTATAAATTTTGTCTTCTAGTGATATCGGCAATGTGAGTGTTTAAGTCCATCTGGATTAATGAAAGTGCTATTTTGTCGTCTAGCGATCGGCAGAAGTATAGTGTTTAGTGATCGATGATATGATGGCTTGTAAGCTATTGGAGATGTCTTAGAAGACACTTGAATTTTCGCATTCTATCGGTAGAGTTTTTGATCACTAGAGCTGCACGTGTCTACTGTAGATGTCCAACTACCGGATGATGTTTTAGGACGTTCACGGAGAACGGCACGAACTCATCGGTAGATTTTCTACTGAACGCGCTGACCCCCTGCGTCACATGATATGCACGTGATAGGTCGGGGATGAACGACTAAATAGGACGGCTCATCCGCGCCCGAGCATGAAGAACCATGCACTTAGGGTCTAGTAGAATTGGTGAGATTAGTTTAGAATTGGGGTGGTTATAGATTTGGAATTAGTTAGATTTTAGATATTTAGAGGATAGAATAGAATTATTAGCACGGGTTAGACGGGTAGATTTATGAGAATTTTAGGAATTCGATAGAGTTTGTTTTAGATAGAAATTAGAGGGGTAGTATTTTAGAATTTTGGGTTAGAATAACGTAGTAGGGCGAGCCGCCGTATAGGGCGACCCGGAGAGGGCGATGGGCACAATACTACACAGCCTTGATTCGTCATTCATTAGAATTAGACACAATGACCGTGTTTGTATGTTCGATCATGTTCTTTCGTGACATTGATTAAGTAAAATATTAAGTAAGTAAATGATTAAGGAAATAATGTTCATGAAGAAAGTCCGTTCACGAAAGGGACTGATTTTCCATCGTTAAGTTGAATGTTCCGGTAATAATGCCCTTATGTTAGGTATACTGTATAAAAAAAAAAACAGAGAGAGAGAAAGAGAAGAACGGAGAAGGAGAAAGGACAAAAAAAAAGGAGTTAAGGGAAAACGCAGAAGGGAAAGGAGGAAAAGAAAAGACTCGTTCAAATATGAATTAAATTTTTAGGAAAACAAGGTCACGAATTATTTCGTTTTTGTGTGTTGTGTTTGGCGATTTCTTCATCGGGTAGTGACATCGGCAGTGCGTTAAACGAGGACCAGAGGACAAGGTACGCAATTTCTTTTTCAAGGGCTGTCTTCTTCTAGCCTAGTCTAGGGAGTTTCGAGGGAGGAGTCCTACCGGAGGAGGAAGGTCTGACTATATATCAGAGGGTGGTACCAAAATGTATCATATGCCGAGATTGCTAAGCCGGGCAATGAGACTGCACTGGGGGCACTTGAGATTGAGGCAGTTGATAGGGATTCTGTCAGACCAAGGGAAGAGCCAGCTAAGTCTAAAGGGTTCTTACGGCGAGATGAGATTTTTATCCGACCTAGTAAGAAGATCCGAGGTTTGGCAGCCTTAGAGAGAGCACAGCCCCGACAGCAAGCAAGAGGGTGAGGCGAAGCAAGGAGCACGAGATAAAAGCAGAGAAAAAAGCAGAGGCAGAGTGGGTTAAGATGGGTGTTTTTTATTGTTTATTTTTTGAGAGAAAAAGAAAGGGGGGGGTGTTTTTCTTGTTTGCTGTTGTTTTTTTTTATGTTTTTCGGGTTTTTTTTAAAAGTGTTTTTTTTTGTTTTTAGAGAAAGCAGAGGGGTTTGTTTTTTTAAAAAAAGACCTCTTGCAGGAGGGTGGGTAAAATGATCGGTGGGCAAGGGGATCGGGAAAAATACGAGGAGAAAAAAAAACAAGTTGCAAGGGCCTACTTACATTGATGCCGGTTTTTGTACTACGTGCCAAGAGGAAGGAACATACGGAGCTTGCCGACTGAGCGACGAGCAGTTGTTACGATTTGTGGTCGAGGTTTCGTACACCATTTTTTGCTAAAGGAACTGTCCACAGGGCGTGGCTGATCTACCGATATCAGAGGGGAGAGTAGTGACCCGATGATGCTATATGCGCATTTATTGAGCTTGGTGTCAGCCTGTGGTGATGTTGATTGACGAGGCTCGGCCTTCTGTGATCTCAGGTGGTACTATATTGATTATGGGCCACAATGTAATTACTTTGAGGGATACGGAGCTAGCTAACATCCTTTATATCGATGCTTGCATGTTAGACTGGGGTTAGAGTATGGGCTATCAGGGTATGAGTATTAGAGTGATTGCTGCCTTCGGGGCGGGAGAGCAATATGCAGTCGGATCGTATTCTCCAGGGAATGTCGTCTCAGTGGGGGATATACCTTTATGCTGTTGATAGTTATGATCATTAGATAGACGGTTTATGAATTTATATTAGGGAATTGGACTGGCTTTGAACAGCACTTTGCAACCATCGAATGTCGAATCCGGGATTTGTTGACTTTTGAACCCCAGGTAACGACGAAAAGTTGAGTTTCTTATCAGGCGGATGAAACGATTTTGCTGAAACGATGAAGCTGGATCGCCTATGTCGTATTCCATGATGGTTCAACGAGCAGTTAATAGCGTTGCGTGCTCTATTTATTTGACCTCACATTTGATATTCAGGTTTTGCTTCAGCGGAAAGTGAAGCCGAGTAGTAGTGTTGAAATTACATAGTGTCAGGAGGTTCTCTGAGATATGCCTTGACGATATTCACAGATTAACGGCCCGGCGTACAGAAGCATCGCAAAGTTTGTCATTGATTGTTGATGCGCGAGTTAGGTTCGGCGCCAGTGTTACAAAAGATATGCATATAGATTGGCGCCTTTTGCGAGGTTTGAGAGCCCTTTGCTGACAGTTGAGAGAGATGAAGATTCAGACTTGATGAGTTTTGTTCAAGGGTAGAGAAGGGTTTTTTTATTCGACCCAGGTCGTGTTTCACCCTGGGGGGTGGTGCTCCCCGTTATCGGTTGTCAAGAAGAAAAAGACGGGGGGGAAAACCCTAAGGAATACGTTGCGTGGATTATTAACAGAGAGCTGAACCAAGCTTTTTACAGTGAGAATAAGTATCCACTGCTCGGATTAATTGACGATTATTTTGATCAGATGCAGGGTGACCGAGTGTTTTCCAGGATATGGGGACCCCCCCCGTAACACGAGGGTTTATATTACTAGTTGATAGGTCCAGAGAGAGGATATTCAGGCAGGAGGGGAGGGAGAAGAAAATGGCATCAGAATAGAGGTACTAATGGGCCATTATATTATGAGTTTCCTTGTCATGTCTTTTGGGGATCTTATAATTCACCGCAAGAGTTTAGAAGCGTAAGCCGGTTTAGGCGTTTTTTTTATGGATTTTGGTGAATGTGAACGGTGATCTTCAAGTGAGTATTGACAATGTTCGTTGTGATTTTTGAATTTCCTTGACGATATATATTATTTTGGTTATTCCAAGACGAAGGAAAGGGGCAACGAAGGATCCATCGGGATGTTTTACAGATTCTTGAGTCAACGCCAGCGTGTACACGAATGTTTTCAAAGTCGCGAGGTTTGGCTAGACAGAGGTGTGAGTTATAGTGAAGTCTGGTTTGAAGAGGTGAGTTAGTTTCCTTGGACACATCATATTAATCGCAGGATAGGATGGAAGTTAGTTTGTGGTTCTGTTGATACGAGAGCTGATTCGGGGGTCAGAGATTGGCCACAGCGAAGTAAGAACGTACTGGAGGGTGCATGGATTTCTCGGATTAGCTGCGTTATATCGGAAATTCATAGAGGGATTTTCGAAGATCGCTAGAGAGTTCAGTCCTCTTTCCGATGACTCGGATAAAAGAAGAACGAGAGTAGCGATTTATATGGTAGGCGCTTGTGTGACGGCACAAAATTGATGGAGTTAAAGCAGGGAGGAGAGAGATGTCCCCACCGCTCCAGTATTGGCACTAACTGTTGAACCAGGTGACCAAGTAGAGTTATTATTGTGATTGATCGCGTCTGGAGTTAGTTACTGATTGTGTATTGTGCTATGAACGGGGAGAGTTATGCGCTTATGATTCTCGCCGCAGCTGAAGCCGTAACGGAACGCAGAAGCATCCTACGCACGACCTTGAGTGCGGAAGTCTAGTTGTGGTTTTTTGCAAATGAAGATATGGAGACATTATTTCTAGGGCGCAGATAGTTTTCCGGACCACAAGGCTGTTGAATGTATTTATTTCCGCAGAAGGAGATGATAGTGCGACAGAGACGGGCTTGAGTTCGTCAAAGATTATGATTTGATAATCTAAGTGACCATCAGGAAAGGGTAAGGCGAACAAGGTGCTGATGCTTTAGTAGGTGCCTTATGAGGTAGCATCAACTAAACAGCGAGTCAGTTTACGATTTTGCGGGTCTGAGAAGATGAGGGTTCGATGTTGATGATAGTGGGCAGGAAGGGAGTTGTCCAGTATGCTCACCACTATTCTCTAAGGGCCGACCTATTATGGATGAGGATTACGGAAGATCAGCAAAATTGAATTTAAGAAGGGTGAGGAGCTTTCGATCGAGTATGCGTTGGGCGGACTGTCGGATTTACATTATCAGATGAGTTGTGTTCTAAAGTCAGGAATACGGTGGTACGTGCCCTAACGACCCGCGTGAATGAAGAATGAGATATTTGGCCGAGGCACATTCTTCGGCATATTCTGTTGCACCCGGGAAGGTACTAAGATGTACCGGGATTAATAAATTATTAGCACAACTTTGGTGGCGACATGAAGAGAGGTAGGTCGACAAAAGTAAGTTGAAATCAACTGTCTGGGGTTGTCAACAGGAAAGGCAGAAGCGAGAGCACGAGAGACAGGGGGGCCGGGAAAATTATGCAATGTAGATCGGAGGTGGAATTAGTGAGCAGATCGCATGGATTTTGTTTGTGGGTTAGGGATCCGAGGCGACGAGGGCAAGATGGTGTTTGGGTGATAGTGAAACGCTTGACACAAGTCGGCCTACCATTCTTATCTGTGAGGATGGCATCTTCTATGGCTAAGCCGCCCGAGAGCTTTAAGTGAAGGAGATTGTAGACTACATGGAGTGCCAAGTTTTCTATAGTCTCAGATCGTGATCCGGAAGATTTACGTCGAAGTTCTGGAAGATGGAGTCTGCACCAACCAAAGCTATTCTATGGGACTCCGCTTAATTTCAGCACGACACATTTCATCCTCGACTGATGGACAGGACAAGAGGAGAGGACGAAAATCAGATTCTGTGAGGATTATTGCTCAGGCTTGTGTGATGGAGTTTCAGGGTCGTGAGACCGATATTTGCCTCTGATTGAGTTCGGTACTAATAACAGATCCAAGGGCTAGAATTGGCATGGCTGGTTCCGGTTTGGGCACTGTATGGTTCGGAAGGTGTGTTGGTCTCCTGTTGTATGTGCGACGCGGTTTGGCGAGGCCTAGCACGTTGGTCCAAAGAGTCTACATAGCAAAACGGCAGAGAAGGGATTGCCATATCGGACAGCGTATTGAGGTAGCTCAGAGCAGACAGAAGAGCTATGCAGACACCGAACACGAGAACGGAGAGAGTCTAGATGTCGAAGGGAAGGGAAGGTGATAGGTTGACTTTTTAAAGTTCTCCTTTTGTAAAGGCGTCATGAGATTTCAAAATGATTGAGGCGGGCAGTTAAACACTCGATATGTGGGGCCCTTTCCTGATTATTGAAGAGGATTCGGGAAGATGGCGTAAGGGTTAGCGTTCTGGCTTCTATGGAGGGTCCAGCGATTATTTCACTTATCGATGCTTCGGAAGTGTTGCGCGAGAGCCATTGATATTCTTCGAGGATATAGAGCGATTGAAGTACAGCCTCCCTTGACTTCGAGGAGAGATTCCGTTACAGATTCTGAGTCTTCCATCAAGGTATTGCGCAACAAGAGATTTCTCTAGTCACAAGGTGCTATAGCGGACAAAAACCCCCCCATGGAAGGGTTTAAAAAGAGGCTAACTAGGAGCGCCAGAGGATATGAAGGCTAGTAAAGTATCCTCAGTTGGTTGTATGATTATTTTGGAGGTAAATATAATAAGGTAGGGTGGAATGTAATACCGGCTTGTACTGACATTAATACTATATTATGTCGATGACCTTTAGTAAAGTATGTCAAATCATGGTGTTGTGTGAATGAGAGCTTTATACGATGTATGATTAATAGGAATTTTATTTAAGAATTACGGAGATTTTTCGGAGTAAGTCAGTAATAACGCTATATTCGAGTACATATTAAGTTTCTCGTATATAAAAGGACGTTTTCGTAAAAATAGTCAACGAGGTCCGATTTGCGAAAGGACAGTTTTAATAAATCTCAAATAATAAGTTTGAACCTATTGGTGAATAAGGAAATTTGGAGGAAAGGGAAAAGAAAACCGAACAGTAGCGATTCACGAGACGAAGGACGAAACGATATAAAAATGTACTAGCAAAATAGTAATTTTGCAAATAAAATTCTATTCTATACAAACATCACAGCCGTTCTCCTTCACCATTAAGGCACATAAACCCTTTTTCTTCTTTTCTCCTTTGCGATTTCCTCTCTGCCCGTCGGCGATTTCTGTCAACATCTTGAACACCTCGTTTTCCTACTGTCGTCTTCAGTTTCTCGCATTTTCTCCTCCACTCGCCGTCTAGGTATGAATTCTATAGTTTCAGAGCCGTTAGTTTTCAATTTTTAGAAGTATCAGTTTTGGTTTTCGTTTTAGGTTATTGAGTGTACAAATCAAGATCTGGAGGGTTCGAAATCGATAAGTCGTCATAGTTTATGAATAAAAAAAGCCGTATGACGGTTATTGGACAAAGTTAGAGGGAATTGTGAGAACGTTAAAAATTGAAAGGGATTTTCAGGTTTTTAGGAAAAACTCGTTAATTGTGATTTGGGTAAACTACGAGCGTTAATCGTTGTTTTAAATACTTCGATTTAGGTTTAAGATAAAGCTTAGGAAATTTCTTAGTTAAGGTTTTGTGAATTCGGTACGATTAGAGTTAAACAAGTGGTATTGATAATCGTGGTTTTGCCTCAGACAAACAACAATGCTCGTGGACGAGGCTTGGAGCTGCTTTGGCAACGAGGTAAGTTCTCGGACTTACTCTGGCTGAGCTTGCCTAGCGTACGTCGAAGTGTCTCGAGGAACCTTGAGGATGTTTTGTTTAAATAGTTGGTTTGGGTAGTTAGGAATAGTGTTTATATGTTGTGTGTGATCGTCTCTGATGGTACATATCTTGTTTATCGTCTTGATGGTACATAGTGTTTGTTATGTATTAATGGTACAATATGTGTTTGTTTATCGTCTCGAGGTACACTTGTGATTGTTTACTTTAGGTTATCTGAACTGTACGATCCTGGTTCATTTTTTTTTTTTTTTTTTTTTCTTTTGTTTTTTTTGTTTTGTCTCTATTTGTGGTTTGTTTGTTTTTTTTGTGTTTTTGTTCTCATAAAATGTCATGAAAATGAATTTACGCACGGATTTCATGAACAAGAACATGCATTGTAAAGGCAAGTAAAGTATCATAGTAAACAAACCATGACATGGGGTTACCGGGGGTAGAGGTTTCAGACCTGGGTCCGATGCGTGAGTGGGTTTTCGCCGTCAGATGGTGGGGTGTCTAATCGCTTGCACGTGCCCATCTATTCTGTCGAGCATTTCGATAACCATAGACGACCCGTACTGTATATGAAACTACAGGGGACTATGTTCATGCAGCGAGCACACAGGACATTGATAGGCGTAAGTAGGGCTTACTGATATTGTTGTCTCATAGATGTCTGTATGGGTGTGTGATTCGAGGAAACAGGGAGGACGAGAATCTCCTCCTGAGACATGAGTGCAGTTGACAAAACGAATGGAAGCTGGTTGGTGCTGCACAGCGGACGCTTACCTGAACGTGGGGATGATGTATGATTTTGGGGTTGGTTTCGGGGATATTTTGGATTGATGATGTATAGACATTCAGGATGTTTTGAGAAACTGGTAGTCGATAGGTTTATTTTGAGGTTTTAAACGTTTTGAAAACCTATTGTATAAACTGATTCGGTACCGTTTGTCATTTGAATTGATTGATATTGATGTTAAAAAACAGGAGAAATTAGCGTTTTTAAATATATCCATTGCAGTTGTTTTCAGGAAATTGTACTTTGTTTAAATAAGTTCCTTGAGTCAGTTTATCGGACGAGTTTATGAGAGCCTTAAATGTTTCGGTTTGATTGGTTTAAGTTCTTACGATGAAATGGGGTGTTTGGGGTAAAAAAGTGTGAAGGAGGAGATTGTGATGTGGGTGGGAAGTAGTTGCAGGAGAAAAGGAAAGAAAGAAGGGGAAGGAGGAAGGAATGGGAGAATGAAACAAAGGCCTGGCGATAGTCGCCCAACGCGCGGGCGATCGAAACGCTCCCTTGGAGGACATACAGAGGGTGGTGGCGATTGATCGCCACAAACTTTGGGGCATCAATCGCAGGCGATCAGTTCGCCCCATTTGTGGGCGACTGTCGCCCCGCATAAAATGGGGCGATTGCCCCTTTGCCCCCTTGGGCCGATGTTTTTATTTAATTGTTTATTTAATTGTTTTGAACTTACTTTAAGTTATGTTTTAAGTGATTTAAAGATTAGAATTCAATTCCTATTCTCAATTTGGTTGCGATTTTGGTTTAGGTTCAGCCTAGAGTCAGTTAAGTATACGTAAAACTAATAATAATAATAATGTACGAAAAAATTTGGTAAGTATTTGGTGTGGACGAGGTAGTCGATCGATTGCTAGGGTATAACCGATCAATCGGTCTTAGAGGTATATATGTCGTTCGAGTTTTAAAGTCTTCCAAACTTTCTCAGTGTACATTTCTGTTGTTCATTTCTGGAATAATTATGGGCTCCAAAAAATTGTGTCCAAAAACACCTGTCGCCCAATTCTGTTTCAAAATGTCGTCTAACTTGCTCATCCAAACTTGTCGTTACAAAATGTCGCCCCCATTTCTGTGTTAACCACTTGTGTCCAAACTATCATCCAAACTGTCGTCCAAAACCTGGCGCTCATTTCTATAGTCCAAAAGTGTGTCCAAACTGTTGTCCAATTTTGTCGACACGAGTTCATAACCTAGTTACTTTGACGATTTCGTACCGAGGTCATTTCGAACGATTCATCCACCGGGGGCACTTCGAACGAGTTCATCACCACGATGTCCACTTCGTCCAATTTTTTGTTATGGGTCATAGCACTTCAAGTGCTGTGTCTTGTCGACCGAATACCAGCTTTATTGTTTAACAGCGGTCCCCATAAGTTCTTTAAATAATCGTCCAAAGTTATCGTCTAAAGTGTATGGGCGGTAACGTCGTCCGAAGCTATCGTCAAAGTCCGTGGTCGATACGTCGTCCAAATTTCCGTCTAAATCTGTTGCTGTATTCGGTCGTCCATTCTGTTCTTTTTCTCTGTCGCTCAATTTCAGTACAAGTTAACGTAGTCAATTCTGTCTTCTTGTTTTCATTATTCTGTAGTCCGATTTTTAAAGGCTCTTCAGTCTTCAATTGCAGAGAATGTTCTTCCTATCAAGGTTTTAAAAGTAAAAGTTAACCAAAAATTAGTCCACCGTTTTAAAATGTCCGGAGTGAGGGCTCGACGCGCGACCAGTATATGGTATCGGGAGCCCTGGGTTTTAAAAGCGATTTCTGTGACTGCTCTGACTCGCAACCATCACGGGCAGTCACTATCAACTGTAAGTGGTACAGTTTTTGTACTAAGTTACAAGTGTATTAGGGTTGCGTGTCGTTATTATGTATACGAGTCTTCTTGAAGGTGAGAGCGAATCAAGGTAAGGCAACAACGACAGGGGCGACGACCTAGATCGTTAATGGAGTAGTAGGGCGTTCAGTCCGCTGATGGAACCGATGATGGTAGAATATGGGAACAAAACATCTTGCGAATGCTCCACGTGCACTAGTGGAGAAGATTCTGCGGCTCAATGCCTACATTTGATGGATGTGTCTACAAGCAACCACCACTCACGCTAAGGAATGCGATCCGACCAGACGAACGAATTTTAAACTACGCGAAGTGGGAGGGAGCAAGAAGGTTATAGTGCCACATTATATCGCACCAAAAAATGCTGGGATGTGTAATATCCGGCTTTTACGGATATTTTTTTCTGGAATATATTATTATAATTATTGGATGGTATTTTGGAATACGTCAAATACGGTCAGTTTTACACAAAAGGAAGCGTCACTAAGATTCCTACGGACTAATTGCAATTTAGGAATTTATGGGACTTTTCGTGAGAGTAACACGAGCTTATGATTTCGAGTAATACCACTATCGTAAAGTAATTTCGTTTTACTAAAAAAGCACATGAAAGTCCGAAATTGCGAACGGGAAAGTGTTAATAAAGACCTTGGCAATAAATAGGGAAGGTATTGGGCAAAATCAGGAGTTTTCGAGAATCCGAACGTTAGCGTTAACGAAACGAAATGGACGAAAAGAGCTAAGGGCGGAAAATTGGTAAATTTGCAAATGCATTTTTATAAAATCTCAACAAACCTTCGTCTCTCCTCCACTTTCTCTCTTCTCTATGGAAATCGCACGAACAGAGGCGATTTTTCCTCCTCTGGCCGCCGGCGGAGTTCATCATTTCCGACCACGTCCGACCTCTGATTCACACCGATTTCTTCACATTTCGTTAACCTCCGCATTCCTCCGGTATGTCGCTTTCGTCCTTGGTCTTTAGTTCGAGTTTTGGTTTGATTTAGGGTAGGGTTAAATTAGGTTTGTACGTTTAAAAAAGTGATTTAGATTCGTAATAATCGGTA
Source organism: Begonia masoniana (assembly GCA_022432975.1). Taxonomy (NCBI): domain Eukaryota; kingdom Viridiplantae; phylum Streptophyta; class Magnoliopsida; order Cucurbitales; family Begoniaceae; genus Begonia; species Begonia masoniana. The sequence goes on along the minus strand of JAJTVD010000853.1, from coordinate 4,522 downwards.
GCTAGTAAACCTATTATTGAAAAGTATGAAATTATTGACGCAGCAAAGTCGAATTGCGGAAAAAGTTATACATTGGTAAATTTCGGGTTTAGGGAAAAACTCGTATTTGAGACTTTGGATAATCGAGCTTTTAATTAAAGTGCGAAATTGCTCTAATAAGCTAAGGTGGAGAATTAGGAGAATTGCTAGTTAAGGATTTTGTAATTTGGCGTTTTATAGTTAAATGCGGTTTTTCTCACTATGAATAGCGTGTTTTCTTCACGACACCGAAATCCCGTGGTACGAAGATAGTGATTAGTGCGATTCCAGGTAGTTTTCGGAATACTGGACCCAAAGGTGGCACCATACTCCGTCGTCGTCTCGAGAATACTCGAGGAATGTTGTTTTATGTTATTCTGGTTGGGTAGTTAGGTTAGTTGCTTTATAGGTTCTGCTTTACTGACATGAATGTATGGCAAGTTGGTTGTTAATTTTTGCTTATATGCAAAGGTTCATGCATCCACGGATTTCAAATATCATGAAAATGGATTTACGAACGTCATGTTTAAGAAAAGAGAAAGGAATCTGTAATTAATGAATGTAATCGTTTCTGGTTACGCGAGGGGGGCTCAGGGCAGGTGTAGGGTTTTTGAGCATGTACCCCCACCCATTTAAGTGGAAAGTGGTAGTCTGACCGGCGGAAGTATCCCTTCCCATTGTGGGAGAGATCGGTGGACGATTCCTGTCTGAGTAATGTATTATGAAACTGTAGTCTGTAAATGAAATCTGTAAAAAGCATATGTAAATGAAACGTTTTCTGACAATGGATACGCGCATGATGCATCTGCATTTACTTAGCGTACTGGATTTCAAAATCTCATCTGGGTCTGTATGTGTGTAGGTAATCTCTTAGGCGATATTGACAGGTTGAGGACGACGTTCTACTCCTGGACGAGGGATGTAGTGATGGATGATTGCGTGGGAGTGCGTGGGGCAAGCGAGGCGCGACTACGACCATGTGGGGGATGTATGTCGACTCTGGGTTATGTGGGAGTTTTGAGTTGATAATTGTAAGGCTATTTAGGTTGTTGGATCTGGTAGGATTTAATAACGTTTTTATTAATGGTATGTAAAACGTTTTGTTTAAAATGTTTATGAAGGTTTGGTAATCGTTTTGAATTGGTTTATGGTTGTACGGTTAAGTCGTGTATAGGCTAAATCAACGCAGTTGGACTCCGAAAGTCCGCACTCGAGTCAGATTGAGTTTAGAATGTTTTAGTTAATGGTGGGTGAGATTAGGGTGTGAATCCTGGGAAAGTCAAAGGTAAAGGAGGGAATGTCGTGGTTTCTGGAAAAAATGTGGATTCAGAGGAACGCTATGTTGTAAAGTGTTATATGAAGTAATTGCAGTAGTGTCGAAGTGAGTGGTGAAATGGTGAATGGAGAAGAGAGAGGATCGGTCGCATAGCCTGCAGCGATCGATCTCTGATACTTCAGCAGAGATCAGATCGCCGCCTTAGTTGGGTGCATCGACGATCTTGCTGAAAACAGCAGAGATCTCGATCGATGCTACAAGCAAGCCTCATAGATCGATCTCTGACCAATTGAGAGATCGATCTCCCATTAACCCTTTTTTACAACGGACGGTTCTGCCCTCCCATTTCTACAATGTTTTAAATAAGTTTTAGTAATAGTTTTAGTTTATATTTCAAATGATTTTACCAAAACGGAAATGCGATTCGATTCGGTTCGGTTTCGATTCAAGGAGTCGCTTTACGTTACGTTTAAAGTTTTATTTAAAAATGTAAAAATAAAAAATGAAAAATGTATAGGGTAAATGGGTACGGACTAGGGGTGTTACATGTTATTGCGTCATCAGAGCCACCGGGTTTTAAAATCGATTCTGTAGACGGATCGAATGCACAGGCCATACGCGGACATTCCTCATCAACTGTTAAGTCTGTTTACTTGCTTTTTTTGATTTCGTTTCTTAGGATTACGTTTTAAATTCTATAGGAGTTTTATAAATATGGTTCGAGGAAGGCGAATCCTAGAGCCGACGGATTGGGTCGCTTACGGAATGGTTAGATCGCCAGGTCTCAGCATTATTGGACCGGCAAGCGCAACAAATTACAGACTAGTGAATGGGGGGGGGGGGGGGGGGGAATAGAACCAGCGAGAAATCAGAGGGCGGCATCAGGGAGTTGGTAGTCCCCAGTAACTCCAGGGTATGTAGCCGGTTTTCAAGGCTACGGCCTCCAGTATTCGACGGACCAGTCATCGGATCCGACAGTTGCCGAGGATGGATCGGGGGGTAGGGAGGGACAATGCTCGGCATTACGACGAGGTTTCGCCAACGGGAATCAGGAGGTGATTTTTTTTTATGCCACCATTTCACTTAGGTTGGACGCTAGGTTTTGGTGGGACTCGATCAAGTCGCACCTGGAAGTTATCAGTTATGACTTGGGATCGATTCAAGTTCTTATTCTTAGACAAGTTTCGCCGCACAGTGAGAGGGCAAACAGGAAAGAGTTTAGCAGTTGAAGCGACTGGTTCGGGCGGAGTATATTCGGAGGTTTGAGGCATTGTCCAGGTTTGCACCCTCGTCTTGTCAGCTATAACGCGGAGAAGGTTGCACAGTTATGGAGGGACTGAATACGGAGATACGGAGATGTTGTGGTCTCGGTATTATTGATGAGCCATTTTCTGATGTTACAGCCAAAGCTCTGGACATAGAGGCTGCCAGGGCCCTTGTGTTAAACCGGGGAGCCAGCGAAGGGATTCTTCCAAGAGATCGTCCATCAGTTTCGGAATCATGGGCGGAGGAAGCTTTAGAGCAAAGCACCTCAGGCCACAGCCTAGGGGTGTCGGTGAAGAGACCTCTTGAGGTAGGTAACGATAGAGTTTAGGAGGCAAAGGGACAAGCAAGTTAAAGGGGGCTCCGTCATGCCATGGTGCCCCAGATGCCAGAAAAGAACAGTAGTGCGAGTGTCGAGTTGGACGAACAAAATGCTACAGAGTGGCGGCAGTCGGCCATTTGTTTAGAAAATTCGCCCGCAATCCGGGTCGAGAGTCTCCAGGGCGATGATCAGTAGGAGGGTTTTTTACCCAGGGTGTTTGCGTGATCGGGTCATGGCGATGTTGATGAGAGGCTCAGGGCTGCGTGGTTGCAGGTACTATTTTGCTTATTGGGCGTACTGTGTTTACTTTGATGGATAATGGAGCTACGCCCTCCTTTAGTAATCGACTGCACTGTACTGGCTAGATTGGGGTTTAGAGTCTTGGCCGTCAGGTATGAGTACAGTGTCTCTGCTGTGACTTCGGGAGAGCATATGCGTTAGATCGTATTCTCCAGGCACAATATGGTCTCCGGTTGGGGAGTATTACGCCTTTATTGATCGTTTGATAGTTATGGCATACGAGCGGTACGATCTATTTTCGGGGGCTGGAATGGGCTTGCAAAGCACTTCGCCCACATCGTTGTCGCTCCGGATTGTGACCTCTCGACACCCCGGATAAAGACGAGTTTTATCAGGCAGCAGGAACGACTTGGACTGATCGCCTATCGCGTTATTCTATGGAGGTCAACGAGCCCATTCTCAAAGGTGCACCCCAGGGCTATATTATTGGCTCTGTCTTTGAAGTGTCAGTTGCTCAGCGGAGGTCGAAGCCGAAGCAGAAAACAGTCCTGTTGTCAGAAGTTCCTGGCATATTCGTGATGATCGCCCGGATTACCACCAGCCGGGAGTTGAGTTCAATTATTGACGTATATAATAACTCTGCACCGGGGTTAAGAACCCATAACGGTGCCGGCACCAGCCGAGTTGAGTGAGTGCGGAATCAGCTGCATGATTATTGGAGAAAAGCGTTTCCTTCGAACCAAGTGTGCCACCCTGGGGTGCGCCTGTTCTATTCGGACAAGGAGAACGGCGGGACCCTAGGATCGGTGCATTGGGACTAGGGAAGTAACAAGATGTACCGGGATTTTGATGAAAGCAACTTCTGGTTGTCGAACATGAAGAGGGAGGTTGCCAAGTAGTGAGACCTGCATTCAGTATGTCGCAGTAAAGCGAAAGCACCAGGACCCGCGTTGGCCACTGTTACCACTGGCGATTCGGAGGGAAGTGGAGAGTCTCCATGGATTTCATTGTGGGGTCCCGAGGACTACGCGGGCATGACGCCATTTGGGTTTGGGGATCCCCCGATTGACAAAGTCGGCTCATTTTTGCCTGTGAAGATGACTTTTTATGGATCAGCTGCGAGCTCATGTACAGGGATTGCAGATTTGCACGGCGTGCCAATTTCTATTGTCTCCGACAGAGATCGAGACTTTCACGGTCAAAGTTAGGGAAGAGCTTACACAAAGCGATTGGGACTCAGCTTATTTCAGCACAGCGTCCATCCTCAGACTGTGGTCAGACCGAGGAGGACGAAATCAGATTTTGGGAGGATCATGCTCAGAGGTGTGTGCTCGTTTCAGGATCGTGGAGCAGGCTATTTGCCATGATCGAGTTCTCGTACAACACAGCTTCAGGCTAATATC
>JAJTVD010000852.1:0-14986 GCA_022432975.1 Begonia masoniana | reverse complement strand
AATTGTCCTTATGTTGATCTTTACGTAAATTTTAGAAATAAGAGACAAGCGGGACGCGCTCCGTGCCGATGAGGTATGCTGCCGTTGCCCGCAGGGCGTTGTCTCTCGTGCGGTAGGCAACTTAGCGTTGCACGGTTGCACGGACGTGTTCCAACACCGCGGTAGTCGCCGCGGCACGGCCCGTTGACACACGGTGCCCGTTGCTCAGTTCATGTGCGTGCAGGGCGTGTGCTGTTGCCGAGCGGGGCGCGGTGCGCGCAGTGGTTGTGTCGTGGCTTCTCGCGGTAGGTTGCGCAAAGAGCGCTGTAGTGCGCGACGTGGACAGGTCGCGCGGGGTTGTGTTGGCCGGGTCCGCAGCGGTATTCCGCGTTTGGGTGGTGAAATGGTGACCACCCGCATGTGCGCGCGGGTTAGCGTTGGGTGTACGACGGAGGTGCGATGCGTGCACAGTAACGCGCGACAACGGGCGCGCGGGGAGTGTACACTGCATGCGTATGCAAACGCGGCGCTTTCTCGGCATGCCCAGGTTGCGCACACGTCGACATGCTTGGGGCCGCGCCCAGCATACCCTCCTCCATGTTTTTGGAAGCCCCAAGGCTTTTTAAAGTCTTTAGTGGAGTTTTTCCTGATCTTCGCTGAATTGTTTTTAATACGTTTTAAGTTAACCCTCAATGTCGATAGAGAGTATCATTGTCCTAAGTCTGTTCTTTTTTAATGTGTTAAGAGAAAAAAGAAAAATTTTGATGTGACGGCGAGGGTTGTGACATGTATGTCACAGCTAGGCCGTGGCGGCCTTGTTGTGATTGAGGTCACAAAAATTTTACTCTAGAGGGTGCCGAACCCGGTGCCGATAGTTGTTATTTTCCTACGGAAAAAGCCGAACTCGTGAGCATAACATAAGAGAGCTATCGAGGTCTGGCTTAGAGTTTTTATTTTTTGATTTATCTTTATTATATTCGGTTCTCATATTACACACACTACACTTTAATCTTTTTGGGTGTTTTTTAAACACGAGTTGGTCTCCGTTCTAGGTCCGGGATCATGTCAGTTGTTATCAGACCTTATGGAGTTCCTCTGAGCATTCTTCATCAAGACCAAAATTGTTCTTTCTTTGACAAAATTGACTGAAATTTTTGTGCAAAAAAACAAGTGCCATTTAGGCATTGGGGTTTTTAATTAAAATTGTTTTTGATGCTGTGTTCATCCTTTTCCAATATTAGGGATTTCAGCCGCTTTTTCTTTTCTTCCTTTGTTTAGTTCCTGTAGTCATATAATATTCATCATCTATTACCCTTGACAAGTTCGTTGTTGCAGATCTCATGAGAGTCAGCGCTAAAAGACAAACGGTTATACACTCTTTATTTGCAGGGGATGGTTTATGTTTTCTTCTTAACGGTTTCTATTTATTTATTTAGATGTCTTTCTTTATTTTATTCTGTCATTTAGCAATTTCAGCAAGCTTATATATATTATATAAATTCTAAACATTAAGCTGACAACTTATTAAGGAGAGAGACTTTCTTATTAATCTTGCTGATTTTAATTAGATTGTGGTAAACCCGGGGAGAAACCATTCGAACCTACATGTTGAGTTGTTAGGATCTGTTTTGGTTCATATTTTCTTCTAAATCAATCGATTCATCATTATTTCCAGCATAGTATATTCGCGCTTATACTGATCTATTGTGGCCTGTTGTTTAAGAAAAATTTTGGTTTATCACCTTTAAAGGAGACCGATTAGGGCATGTGCATTAAGAGGATTACAAATGATTGATAAAATTATTGATAATCATATATACATTAGTTATGATTTTATTTCTATTTTTTTGTTACTGCCCACGAGGGGAACGATTGAGCCTCAAGGGGAAGGTCAACTCGATGGCTTTGAACGGGTCATGGAGGACCTAGGACGAAATGAATTAAAGGACTCACCTAGGATTAAGACAGTCATGGAGGCAAATTGGGCGGAAACCAACCAAAGGGATGTATCTCACTGAGAGAGGAAAAAGGTACTCTTAAGAGACACACTCCAAGACGAAAGGCGAACGACCCTAGGAAAGGGGCCAAAAAACCGGGAGGCCTCAAGGGATGAATGGGTCGAGAGCCCAAGAAAGGAGAGTCCAAAAATTAACGACTACTTGGAGAGATGACAAATAGGGGACAATTGGAACGAAAAGAAAGAGAATTACCTTCCAAAACCGTCGTAAGGACAACGGAGGTGAACTTCGGAACCGTATAAAAATATATATCCATTCCGTCAACGGAACGTTGTGAGGGAAATGCCTCCTGTGATTAGTAGAATAAAGTGAAAAATGTCTTTCAAATGCCATGATCACTCCTGGAAGAGACGGGGAGAGGGGTAAAAAGATGCAATTGGGTAGCCCTTGAACCTAGGGACATGCACATTATGGGGGCCAACCTCAAGGCCCAAAGGATGCGAGAAGTGGTACCCCCCATCGGCTAGGAAGAATGAAGGGGGGGGAACACACTCATGCAAAGGACGGATTCGTACTCAAACATTGGCAAGCACGACGAACTCTTCCGGCGAGGAAATACACAACTACGGCAAAATAGTTCAAACAAGTTGACAAATACCTCACAGAATTTGAGGGACACTTTTTAAATGCGTTGGCGGAAATAAGTAGACTAGGATGATTAGAGAAACCTGAGGAAAGCGGTTTGGGCAGGTTGGTGGAGGATTTAAACCGGGGGACTGGTGGGACATAGTGGGAGTTGTTGCTAGCGAGTTTGGAGACCGATGGGACCCCCATGGTTTTTTCAGCTGGCCCTTAACGTTGAGAGGTAATCAAGAGGGAAGAAAAAACGAAAGCAATGTGTTAAAGGATAAGCCTTTGTTGACTCCTAAAAGGAAAACACACGCCTCGGGGTTAACCGTTAATTGGCCCACACCAAAAAAGAATCAAGTAGTAGTAAAGCCTATGCTTAAAGGAGTAAAGCACACCCAGAGAAGGAGCAATCCCTGTACAAAAAAGCACCGTGACGGTCATGTTTCAAATGCTTAGGTAAGGACTTATTTGTCCCAGTGCCCGAACCGACGAGTTTTTATGATAATCAGGAGGTCCATGGAGAGAGGAGTGGCAGGTGAGGCGATATTGGCAATACAATGAAAAAATTGAAGGAGGAAGAGGAAAAAAAGAAGAAGACAAGAAGGACAACCTGAAAGAGAGGATTGGACACCAATGAAAGAAAAGAATGTCCCCCACAAGACGAACTCGCTTATGGGAATAGACGTGCCCTCATGTCACAACACACAAAAGGGAAAAACTATCAACGAGGAAAAATATTTTCACAGTCGTTGTGCAATGAAGGACCAAAGTATGTTTTTGTGATAAATTGACGGGGTTATACGCTGTGTTTAATGTCACTTGTTGTGATTGCAAGCTGTTACTGTAAAACCCCAAGACTTTTAGTACTCGATTTTTTGTGGTATGTATTCGGAGACGGGGGTGTATGTGTGGTGTGAGTGTAAACAGTGGAATATAATGTCTTTTAGCGAGGTGGAAGGTTATGGGACATAACGATTTTTGGAAAAAAAATTTTGGTGAATTAATAAGAAATTTTGTGAGGGGGGGGGGAAAAAACCAAAACATAGGTTTATAAATGAATTAGTGTAAAAGAATATTAGGAAGGGCATTATGGTTAGAATTTTCTAGCCAAAATTTATTAAAACTTCTCAAAACTCTAAGCGTTCTCTCATTTCTGACGATTTCTCTTCCATGGCGGCATCACCCCTCCCTCTCTCCCACGGATTTCTTCTCCTTCAATCAATCCTCCTACGCATCTCTTTCCCCAAGCCACGATTATTTTCTCCATTCTCTTCAACATCAAGGCCTTAGGTAAGCTTTAATGCTTGTTACGATAGTTTCGATGTTAGGGGGTTTATTACTTCGTTTAGAGTTTTGGATTTTAGGATGGAGATTTATTAGGTTAAGCTACGAAAACGATGGTGTTTGTGTGTTGTTGCGGTTTAATGCTCTGATGATATATTTATGCTTGGAGGTAGTTTTTGGATGAAATGTTGGTTTAGTTATATAATTTGGTGGTGGGAAGGGTGTGAAGAGTTAAATGTTAGTAATGATAGGAGTTTTGTTATGCAACATCCAAGTGTTCGATACAAATGCACAATGAGTTTAAGTGGATTCTAAGAAAAATTTTCCTTAGCCAAGGGCTTGGTTAGTTTGAGCTTAGATTATTTAGGATTTGATTTTACACGAAAAAATATGGGAATGTCATTGGTGAAAAAAAGATGCTTGTAAAGTGAGCGACACGACATTACTTTAAAAGGACCCAGGGTAAGTGAGGTGTGATTAGGAGTCGGCTGGTTAGGGCCCTACATCATGAGGGGGGTACTAGGAGTTTAATATTTTGGACTGTTTGATGAATATGGCTTCTTGTTCGAGGATATATATGATCAAAGTGGATGGCTGCGTTTCTTATCGTAATAATTCCTACGGTTCTCTTTCGTGCATTCAATTCATGCAATCATGGTTTTCTCTAAATGTACACGAAACGTTTATGCACATGATTTAAGTTAATTAAAGGGATAGGGACTATGAAATGCATGTAAATGGTTAGGCGTGGGACGAGGATTATTTGGCCATGATTTTATTCTTGATGAGATTATTGTACGGTTCGCGGCATCCCCTGCTGGTGGGGGCCGGAAATGGCAGGAAGAATCGCGGGGATCCTCCCGGTGGTGGGGCCGGGGTTTACACCGCACGGGTCGGTTCGCAGATACTCTACTGTGTGGGCGGACCAGCGTTACGATTATTGTCGAGGGAGGACCACGATCCCGACTTCTCTTACACATCTCCTCCACCAGCCCCGCCTCATCTCCAAACCACCACGAGATAATAAAGTGAAATATCCATATGAAATTAAGACAATGTCGAACATGATTTTTACGATTACATGCATACAGGATCATTCACGTATATGTTACATTCCTTACTAAGCATTAGGGGCCTTATAGTTGGAACATTTGATGTTAGGGCGGAATTTGAAGGTGGAGGACCTCAACCTAACGATGAGTCTAAGTCGGGGTTTTGCTGGGAAGGTGCTCCATGGCGCGAGCTTTGTGCTGCGGCGGCGATTATTATTTGACTCGGGGCTGGTGCCTAGTATGTTTAGCATAGGTGTATGATTTGGAAAGTCTTAATAGGAAAAGGGTTTTACATAGGATTTCATATGATGATAAGTATTAGCATGGTTTGATTGATTTTCCTTTTGATTTTTAAGATGAATTTATGACTAAGGGAATTTTTCTACCGTTTTGTCTTCCGCTACGTTATAAATGTTTGTGTTCTTCTATGATTTTCAATGATGGGAGATGGTTTTTAGGGACTTAAAGCTTCGAGTTTGAAGGTTTCCATTGCGTTTTGGTTTGATGGATTTAGGAGGAAGAAGTTGTGAGTTATTTTGTTGTTGTATATAAGCGTTTTTGAAGAAATTTCAGGAATGTGTTTCCAGAGGGATAGCCAAACGATCGGCCCAGGAGGGGCAATCGTTCGCTGTGATATATGTTTTTGGTGAAAAATGAAAAGAAGAAAGAAGATGAAGGAAACAAGGGAGACGAGTGCGATCGATTGGCGGATGGTGGCGAGTCGATCGGCTAATGTTTTTTTGTAGGGTGACGATCGGCTTTGTAATAAAAACTTATGGTATTGCGGAACGATCGGCTGTTTTTGCGATCGATGCCCCTTTTATTCTGTCCTGCACTCTTCTTTTCCATTAAAAACGAAGCATGGCCCTTTTCAGAGTTTCCCTGCAAAATTCTATCATGTTTTAAGTTATTTTCAAGGGACCTAAATGAGTTTTGTACATGATTCACAATCGTTTTTTTTAGCAAATTCTTTTAAAAAGTAGATTTCTTTATGTTCTTTCATGTTTAAGAAAAAAAATACGAGGTCAGGATAAGAACACGAACAAGTATGTACGTCACGTCCGTTGGGCGTTTCGGGTCGTGACAGTTACTGTCACGACCCAGTGGGCCGAGGCAGGTTCATCACTTAGTCATTTAAATCTCTAGAACAACTACTTGTAATTTTGAAAGAAAAACTCGTGGACGTTCAAAAGAACAACCAATTAAAAACTTATCAATTCTCAGGAACTCGGACTGTCTTTTCATATATTCGACAGCATAATATCCAGAGTTGGACGACCATAAATAGGGGGTAACATCATTGTCCACAAGATCGATCGACTTATTTCCACGGAATACTTGACCATTTTGTCCACGGACTGATAACGTAGCGCTATCCGTTCAAGTGAATTTTATCGGATCCACGGACCACATGCAACTTATCGTCACAGCCCACGTGACTACTAATCATGGGTTACATACCCTTATCGTCCCCACAAACCAACGTCCGTGGACTTACTTTAATATTTGTTCGTCCACGGGACAACGGTGACTTTTACCGTCACAGTCAACGTGACCACTTACTCAGCGGTTACCTTAAACCCATCGTCTACAGACAACCACAGAGGCATAGAATCACTTAATTACGTTAACAGACCACGTGACTTTATCGTTAACAGAACAATGTGACTTCGTTACTTTAACGGGTCAAAACAGGAACAATTAGTCCACAGACTTACCAAAATTTACGTCCATCGACCACGTACTTATCGTTCCACGGGTCCACGGACTTCAACACTCCAACTTTGGCGGGAAAACATTTAGCCGACCAAACTTTGGACGATGTTCTAACTTACAAAAAAAGAAAACAGACAAACGATCAAACCGCACACTGGAGAACGTCGGCTAACTTCTCTTGGATGACTCTTTATAAAATTTCTGCACATCTCATTCAATATATAAAAAACTATTTTAATCATAAAAGAAACATATGTAACGTAGAAGAAGCAGACTTAGCGAACAGACAGGAAAACTTAAATCTTAAAATCTTATAACACATATAAATTCAAGATTCGTTTTCTACTTATACTTCGATTTCTTTTTCTAAATCATAACAGATTAAGAGCACCTCGGCGGTTCAATCATTTCCCAGCCACAAAGTCCCTTCACGGGAGTCCCATCCATCAAAACCTTCGTAGACGTATCACCTTTGGATTGAAAATCCACACCTGCCAATTTGTCACCTACATCATTAAGTGTTCAAAATTTATAAGCCTAAATACTAGTAAGGAAGTGCCAAAGTATTTATAGATACTTTTTTTTTTTTCATGATGCATACTCGTGAAAATCATGTTCCCATATTCATTTTTACAATATAATATCATGTTGTGTCATGTTCTTGTTGCGTAATAAGGAAAAAGGGGGGATACACAGAAGTACACACAGGCACTACTTGCCCTCGTCTATCTCGTAGAACCACATGGTCTTGTCTTCGTCTCCTCGTAGGGAACCGCCAATTGATCTTGCCCCTCTCGACCTCTTAGGACCACATTCTGCCCTCGTTCTACTCGTATACCACATATCTTGGCCCTCGTTCTACTAGTAGACCACATAACTTCCATGAACATTCCCTGCGCGCTACTTTCGATACTACCCAAAACTAACCATTGCATACATTACATGTATTACTCTTTTATTACGGGAGGAAAACGTGCATGTGAAGACACTTTTCACTAACACTTAAGGGGAGGAAAACATTGAGCATGAGGAGAATTGCGCATTAAAAACACAACACTATAGAGGAACAAGCCATCACCAAGGACATAATCATATGCTATTCTATCAGAAACAACGTAACACTCAAAACCCAATCATAACCTCAAATAATAAACATAAGTACAAACTTCTTAGTACCCTGGTGATGTAGGGGCCATAAGGCCGAAGCCATACACACCCCACTTAACTGGCTGCCTAGGAAATCATGTTGCACTTCACTTGAGACCTTCTTCACCTAAAACATTTCACTTAACAATTTTAAAATCCAAAACCTAAATATTTGAAATCAAAAACGGGTTAGTTTCTTACACTAAGGGGTAACCCCTAAGAATTCAGTTTATAGTTATAGCATTCCAATGACCACCCTTAGTGCACTATTACTGATCTCAACAAAAAGCATTCAATGAAAATTATTAAATCCGTCATCCACCAGAACTTAAACCAACATGAGTTTACTTGTCAAACCTATCATCAATAACGTCTACATGCCAACATCTAAGCCAATGATACAACAATTCATATAAAATACTAAACAGTACTCTAAACATTTTTCAGCTTAGAATTCAAAAAACCCGAACCCAATGTGAAATCCACATCAAGGATAACTGGTCCAGAATACTTAAAAACTCTTACTAGGGAAATAAATCTTTTAAAGATAGGAATAACGTGAGAGGAAGAACGGTTGCGAGGGGAGGGGAGGAAGGAAAAGGAAACCGTTTCGCTGGCGCGGAATGGGGAGGTTGTTGAAGGAACAGAGAAATTGTAAAGAAGAAGATGGAGGAATCGGCTGGAAGGAAATGGAAAAGGGAGGTTTTACCTTTAAATACTAACCATAAACTTCCTTAATTACCACTTCTGCCACATAAAACTAGCTTTCTAAGCTAAAATTAGTACGAAAGATGAGTCGGCCTTACCTTAAATTTCCACGATTATCCTCAAAATATTCCCTAAATAGCGTGAATAATAATTCCTATTATAAAAAGAGAACGTAGAGCTTTAGTATTCGGACCGTGTTTTTTTTAAAAAAATTAAGACACGGAAAAGGCCTCGGGTGTTTACAGTTACGCATCCAAAAAAAACCTAACAAGGGTTAAGATGGTTGGATGAAGAGACAAATATCAAGGTTCACCTAAGCAAGGTAACTGTGAATTTCTATTGCAAGTATAAAAGACTCTGTCTTTGTGATGTTGTTCCATGAAAAGCTAGCCACCTTGTATTAAGGACGATCTTGGAGTTAGTATGGACCGCAAGGTATCACACGATGGATTCTCAATCACTACACAGTTGAAAATTCTGAGGGAAGAAAAATAGTCAAATATACCTATGGGACCCCGAAATGTTTATCCAAAGAACAATGCGGTCAGGGGGAAAGAACGAAGGTATAAGAAGAAAGAAACCTTATTATGTCCAAACAAGGGATGAGGTCATGTGTTGATTAAAAGGAGGGAGAAAAACCTGTAGGATCATAATTGTCTACGAGGGGGTGATTCTCGACTTATTAAACTTGTCTTTAAATCTAAAGTTTTCGCTCTTCTATGCAATTACTAAATTAACAGCAAAACACAACAGGCAAAAAAAAACAACAGTAAAGATTAGAGGAAAAAAATTTGACACGTAGTTTTAAACGTGTTTGGCAAATTTGCTTACGTCATGCTCCAAGGACTCCCACTTTGAGATCTTTTCTTCTCCTCACGAGGGCGAAAACAAGATCAAATTACTTCTGGGCGTCGATCTACGGCTTTACAACTCAGGTTGCTCTCACAGGCGACCATCCAATGCCTACACTTTAACAGATGGATACAATATATAAGATTTACAGCACAGACTACACTTCACAAAATATCAAATCTCAAGTGTTAAAATTGATTTGAGGAGGAGTAGGAAGAAAATAACAGAGTATCACAAAGTCTTTTTGCGTATTAGGGTTCAGAGGGAATTTCAGCAATAAGTTCTTCTTCCGAGCTTCTGTCTCTTTTTATACTTTGTCTATTATTGGCTCTAATTCTGAATCTCCGTCTCGAATATGGAGGAAATTTATGGGACCGTTGTGAGAAGTAATCGTAACAGAGATAGCTACCGTTAGTTCTGGGAGTCGCTTTCGTTCTTCGCCATTAATGATCTGGAATTAAGGCTCTCTAGATGAGATTCGCTTATCGCTTCGCGGTCTTTTTAATTCTGTGGTGGAAGATAATGCCGTTCACACGGGTTTTAGATGTAGGTGGGTCAAGTCACTTCTCTGCAGGTAGATGTAATCCTTGTTATGCAGGCCGAGAGGGAGGGAATATACTGTTCACGGTTAGACATTGCCTTTTGGAAGACCAGCGGTGTGGATGGGTCTTTGAAAATCCAGCGGTGGATGTTGTCTCTGAAAATTCAGTGGTGGATGTATTCAGGAAGTACGTTCAGCAGTTAAGAAGTCTCCTTGAAAATACCAGCGGTATTAGAAGTAAACTTGGAAGACTCTGCCATCGGGTGGATGTGGAAACCTTTGTCGTTAGCTAGCGGTGGATGTCTTCAGGACAGACTATGCCATCGGCCGATGTAACTTTGGTTGTTTAGGGTTTAGCGGTGGTGGATGTTACACTATTGCGAAGACTTGTTGTTTAGCTAGCGTGGAAGTGTTTTCTTCTACATGGTGGATATGTCAATACCCATCAGTTTTAGCCCCTGTTTGTTATCACACCCTGAACACTTAACCAAATTTGTTTTTAACAAACTCTAAAAATACCCATTTTAAAGGGCATCTTCCACTGAAATTAGAAGGACTATATATGGAGTCAATAATATTTAATTATTAATCAATTTATCACTATCATATATTTTAACTCAATCAAATTACACATCATCAAAAACATCGTTAGACCTTAAACATAGTTAAGTCAAAAAAAACCCATTCTAGTCAATTTCGGGATCGGATACATTAGGCTTAGAGAAATCCCTCCACTATTACCACACCTGCGAAAAATGTCAGATATTTTTCCAGAAGAACTACCCCAAGGATTTATCACCTTTAGAGGGAATGAACATCAAATTGATTTTTTCTTTTTTTAAACCTGGGGCAGCCTTACCGAACGGCCTAGCTACTGAATGAGACCTGAGGAAGGCTCTAAAGAACACAAGACAAGTGAAAGAGTTGTGGGAAAGAAAAAAGATTACATTTAGAGCGTCGATGAGCCACTTGTGCTGTGCCCACATTATTAGTTCCCAAAGAGGATGCAGCATGAGGAGGTGTGGTTGATAGCCGAGGCCATTAAACCAAATCACGGTAATATCAAATTTCCTATTCCAAGGCCTTCGGAGGATCTGTTGAATGATGCTAGTGGAGCATCCATCTTCTAAGAGTGGACTAAGAGTGGATACCACCATAATAAGATGATGTTGAAGGTGATAGGTGGAAGACCACCTTCAAGGATAAGTACGACTTATCTTGATAGATGGTTAACGTCATTGAAACTTACAAATGCCCCAAGTACTTTTATAGCGGTTTTTAATGCAACCATGTACTCAGAGGGACTATTAGGAAAATTCATGTCGTTAATTGATTGACAATTATTGTGTGTATAGCATTAGACCTTCCACAACATAGTGAATACCCTGGCCATTCTTTTTTAAAAACCTTCAATTAGCAAAATTATTCGACAATATGCAAAAAGTGTTCATTTGGCCAAGAAAAAGTATAGTCTTAGAATTTTTATTCTAAGAATAGAATGGAGGCTGATGAAGTACAAGATTAAAATGCCATAAGACTGGGCCTAACACCAAATGAAAATCTGAGGTTAAGAAAGCTTCCACGATTAGCCTCATTCCATCGAAGATTTATCAAAGATTTTTAGATCACCTTGTGGCCCCAATTACGGATCTTACAAGAAAGAAGAAAGGAGGCGAGTTTGTGTGACACCCCTGGCTTTGTCAAAGGGAGTTTTTTGAGACTGATTAAGGAAAAAAAAAAAAACCCTTGTGTCATTTCAACTGTAGTAGCACTCCAGATTTCAATAAGAGTATGTGAAAATCAAAAAGTGAGCACTGGAAAATGGCATGGAGAGTGCTTATAAAAAGAGGGGAAGGCCTTAAACCTATTTTAGTGAGAAACTCAAGGGAGGCTGCCCTTAATTACGCACGTCAGACAACAGAATTATATGCATCATACGGGGCCTCGAATATTGCAGTATACTCTTGTCAAAAAAAAGTTTGTTATACATTCTGACCATCAATCCTGGAAACACTATCAAAAGTCAATAATAAGTAACAACATAGTAGATATGCAAAATGGGTCAAATTTTTGGCGGAAAAGATTTCTCTATACACTCAAATATTAAAGGGTTTGAAGAAAATGTCGTTCTGCTGATTGCCCTATCAGGAAGCGAAGAAAATCCTTTTTATGGAGCTAATGACCAGATTCTAGGGATTTTTAATAGATCAAGGGGAAAAGTTATGAATATGATGAAGACTTTGGTTCTCACAATGCTAATGGTAACGTCCAATTTTAAAAATTCCCAATTTAAAATCATATTTTAAAAGCCGTTATAGATTTTCACCAATTGATTGAAAATTGAGCGCAAAAAATCATTAATTTAAAAATTTAATATTAATGGAAAACTTTAATTTGCGCGGAAGCTTTGCTAATAATTTTATCAAAAATCTTTGAAAACCATTGCCTAACTAACAAATTTTGAAAACTTTTAAAAAGCATTAAGTTCAACGAAATAATTCAACGGTCTTCTAAAACTTGATAATATAAAACCATGTAATATCATTTTAAAAAACTTAAGCATACTAATTAGATCTTTTTGCTCCGAATTCAACAATTATTTTCTTCATCTAAATGTCGCCCTTGCCACTGGAGGGGTTCTCCAATTAGCAGTCGTTATTTCGCAATCAGACAAAAAATTCACATACATCACAACGTAAAAAAACGTAGAGAAATTCCATTAGTTAAGAGAAATACGTGCAAGTTGCAAAAACTTTACTTTATTTTACGAATCTGTTAACAGTTACAGACTGCTGTGAAAGTCAATCTTCTTTTAGACTAGCCACTTGGCTTACGCTTCTTTTACTTTACTTGTACTTTCTTTTACTTTTTTAAGACTAGCCACTTCTGATGAGATGAAACTTTTACTTGTGAAAGGATTAAGCTCATGCATCAAAGTATTGCCGTCAATTCCATCATTTTCATACAATGCAAATGTCCTACCCATTATTTTATCTTTTTAAACAATTATCTTAGTCAATCTTCTAACATATGTGCTAAACCATTATAAAAAAAAAACGTTTGTAACAAAAATTATAAAACAGTTTAAAATAAAGAAAACTAATTATCTACCTTGCTGATGTAGGACGTAGCCAAAATGTTGTAAAAAACGTTTTGTATTTACACTTACATAGGGATTTCGAAACGGTTGGGGTTTATAGGAATTTTTCCAAAAATCCAAGGATTTCAATAATATTCTGTTAATTAAATTTTTGGTTAATAGTATGTCCTATTAAAATAAATCCAAATTTGACAGGAGTTGAGTTAGGGAATTTTCTTAAATATGATCGTGGGCGAATGGAGTCGGATTTTTGACACAAAATCACGGTTAACTATCAATTCCTATTCCAAGGCTCGAGGATATGTTGAATGAGTCTCAGTCAGGAGCATCCATCTTCTCAAGAGGTGGACCTTAGAGTGGATCAACCACCAAATAAGAATGAGTGAAGGTTGATTAGTGGAAAACCACCTTCAAGATAAAGTACGATCTATTCGAATAGTGGTACGTCATTGAACTTACAAATGCCCCAAGTACTTTTATGCGGTTAATGCAACATGTACTTCAAGGACCTATTAGGAAAATTCATTGTCGTCTACTGTGATGAATATGGGTATAGCATTGACATTCAAACATTGTGAATCACCTTGGCATTCTTTTTAAGAACCTTCAATTAGCCCAATTATTCGAAATATGGAAAAAGTGTTCTTTGGCCAAAGAAAAAAAAGTAACTTCCTTAGATTTGTTGATCTCTAAGAATAGACTGGAGCTGATTGAAGACAAGATAAATGCAATAAGACTTGGCCCTACACAAATGAAAATATCCTGAGGGAAGAAGTTCCACGAATTAGGCCGCATTCCATCGAAGGATTATCAAAGATTTAGCTCACTGTGGCCCAATCCGGATCGTACCAAGAGAAAGGAGTGGGTTTGTGAACACCTGCTGTCAAAAGGTTTGAAACTGATTAAGGAAAAATTGTGTCATCACTGTATTGAGCACTTCCCGATTTCCAATAAGGTATTTTGAAAGCAACAGTGACGCATCTGGAATGGGCATTGGAGCAGAGTGCTGTATAAGAGGGAAGGCCTTTAACCTATTGTTAGTAGAAACTCAAGGGAGCTGCCCTTAATATCAGTAAGACACAAAGAATTACTATGGATCAACGGGCCCTAGAATATTGGCAGTAAGTATTCTCTCTGTCAAAAACAGTTGTTATAAATTCGGACCAGAAATCCCTGACATATCCAACGTCTAATAAAGTTAAACATTAGATATGCAAAATGGTCAAATTTTTGGAAAGATTTTCTCTATACACTCAACTATTAAAGGCGTGAAGAAAATGTCGTTGCGATGCATATCCAGGAAGAAAATCTTTTAGGAGGAGCTAATGACAGATTCTATGGATTTTATAGAATCAAGGGAAATGTATGACTTGATGAAGACTTTGGTTCTCACAATGCTGTAAGTAACGTCCCAATTTAAAAAAATGCCAATTTAAAATCATAAGGTAAAAGCCGTAGAATTTTCACCAAATGATTTGAAATTGAGCGCCAAATCATAAATTTTAAAAATTTAAAGATTAATTGGAAAAACGTTAATTGCTGCGGAAGCTTTGTAAATAAATTTTATTCAAAAATTCTTGATTGAAACCATTGCCTAATAACACAATTTATGAACTTAACAAATATTAAAGTTAAACGTAATACTTCAAGTCGTAAAGAAAATAAAAAATTCAATCATTTTAAAATGTAAGCATACTAAATTTAGATCTTTTCTTCGAATTAACAGATTTTCTCATCCTAAATGTTTCGCTTGCCACTGGAGGGTTCTCAATAGCAGCTATTTCGCATCCAGAAAAAAAAATTCCCCTAACAGACAAGGTTAAAAACTATGAGAAATCTTAGTAAGTAGAAATACGTCAAGTTGCAAACTTTAATTATTGTACCGAATCTGTTAAAAGTTACCGATGGTTGAAAGGTCAATTCTTCTTTGAAGACTTAGCCATCTCTGGCTTAGCCCCTTCTTTACTTTTACTTTTACGTTTACCGTTTACTCTAAGACTTAGCCAGTTCTGGCTTCGAA
>JAJTVD010000851.1:0-14984 GCA_022432975.1 Begonia masoniana | reverse complement strand
AAACATTAGATATGCAAAATGGTCAAATTTTTGGAAAGATTTTCTCTATACACTCAACTATTAAAGGCGTGAAGAAAATGTCGTTGCGATGCATATCCAGGAAGAAAATCTTTTAGGAGGAGCTAATGACAGATTCTATGGATTTTATAGAATCAAGGGAAATGTATGACTTGATGAAGACTTTGGTTCTCACAATGCTGTAAGTAACGTCCCAATTTAAAAAAATGCCAATTTAAAATCATAAGGTAAAAGCCGTAGAATTTTCACCAAATGATTTGAAATTGAGCGCCAAATCATAAATTTTAAAAATTTAAAGATTAATTGGAAAAACGTTAATTGCTGCGGAAGCTTTGTAAATAAATTTTATTCAAAAATTCTTGATTGAAACCATTGCCTAATAACACAATTTATGAACTTAACAAATATTAAAGTTAAACGTAATACTTCAAGTCGTAAAGAAAATAAAAAATTCAATCATTTTAAAATGTAAGCATACTAAATTTAGATCTTTTCTTCGAATTAACAGATTTTCTCATCCTAAATGTTTCGCTTGCCACTGGAGGGTTCTCAATAGCAGCTATTTCGCATCCAGAAAAAAAAATTCCCCTAACAGACAAGGTTAAAAACTATGAGAAATCTTAGTAAGTAGAAATACGTCAAGTTGCAAACTTTAATTATTGTACCGAATCTGTTAAAAGTTACCGATGGTTGAAAGGTCAATTCTTCTTTGAAGACTTAGCCATCTCTGGCTTAGCCCCTTCTTTACTTTTACTTTTACGTTTACCGTTTACTCTAAGACTTAGCCAGTTCTGGCTTCGAAATTTTTTTTTTTTTTTTAAACATCAGTTTAAATCGCCTCCAGGACATCATTTCACCAGGTTCGTGGCATGACGTGTGTCCCCCAACCATCTATCTCAAGAACTAGAAGAATCACCTGCTGTCACTTCTTCACCTACTCACACTCATCTATTATCCTAATGCTAAAATAAGTCAAGAATGATGTAAAGGAAAGCATGAAATCTGGAACATAGATTCCTAGACGTGCAATTTCTACTTTCTCCTCTCAGTTGTTCATAGCGTTGTTCTGTTCAGATCACCCCTGTTAATTGAGATTTGGATCACAACTCTCCAAGTATAAATATCCACTGTCTCTTAAGGGTGGATTAGTCCCACTTAACATAAAGCTTATTCACTGTTCAGATCCCCTGTGAAATTGGGAGTTGGATCAACTCTGCCCAAGTATAAAATATCCCTGTCTCATTACGGGTTGGTATACTCCCTTAACAGTAAAGCTGATTCACTGTTCATATCCCCCTGTGCAATTGGAGTTGGCTCAACTCTCCGCAAAGTATAAATATCCACTATCGTCATTAAGGTTTGATTAGCTCCCTTAATAGTAAAGCTGATTCACTGTTCAGATCCCCTGTGAAATTGTGGATTGGATCAACTCTCCCACGTATAATATCCATTGTCTCTTAAGGGATTGGATTCAGCTCCCTTAACAGTAAAGCTTTATTCCTGTTTCAATAGTTCATTCCTTACCATGCCAACTTGCATGCAATTTCATTTTCGTATATTTTTAAACATGAGGCATAACACACACACACAGACACATCCAAGTAAAAACCACCTAAGTTTGTGATGAGGCCCGAAGGCAACAACACAACTTTTAACTTACTATCTCCTCTGGAATGCCAGGTTCAATCTACTTAGAGTCTTCTCACTATGTCCCCTCAAAAGGGATTATTAGATTCTACTAACCCTCATTCCTAATCTGTTCGGAAATCAGGAACTAGCTTGGAACTTATTTCATTGTGCATTTCCGATTCAACACTACACCCGAGCTCGACTCTCACACAGTATTCCTCCGAAACCTTCACACCTTGTACTCCTCAGCTATCTAGTTGTTTTAACTCACAGACAACTACGAGAGCTTACCTAGGTTGCGAAGAAATTGAGCGAGAAATCGCCAGAGAGCTCTACTCTCGCTGAAAACCGTGAAGCGGAAGAAGAAAAGAAATGTGCATGTGGCGGCGCGTACCGTTCATTAAACCAATCTGTCTTTCTTTAAATACTTTATCCACTTTTAAATTGCCCTTTTACATAATGCCCTGCTTAGCCAACCGTTAACCTCGCCCATTAACTCTCTCTACTGCTACCATGAAATTGCGATTGACACCGGTGCTGACACTCTTCTGATCTTAAAAACGTTGTTCTAAAATCGAATACGGAAAAAAGTCCACACACACCTTGTCTCCTCTAGTGGATTTGCGCCTCATTTGTTCTTTCGTTCTTTTTGGTTATTCGTTAGTTTGTCCAAATCACAAGTGACAATTTTTATAGACTGTTTAAAATTAATTTTTTTGATTTATTATTAAATAAACTAATTTTTAAAAAATAAATCTTATCTAATCAAATCTAATTTTATTAGAGTTGATTATCTATAATGAATTATCATTCAGATAATCCTAAAAACGTCTTTTCGAATATATTTTGAAAACTATTTTTCAAGATAATCTCATTCTGAGATTTGTCCCCCCCCCCCCTTTCAGAAATCTACTTTTTAAATAGTAAACAAACTAAGTCACTGTAAATCAAATCTAATTTTGATCAGATTTTCCCAAGATCTGTATTCAAATTTCAAAAAACTCTGATTTTATAGTTTTTACATACCACTAAAATTTGAAGAATCCATCTCATCTGAGAGATTCTTCAATCTACTTTCAAATCCCTTACTTAAAATACTGCATCTATGATCTTTTTTGTTTTTATTTTGAATTCAAAATATAAAAATATTTAGAATTTTGAATAAATTAGAGTTCATTTGATGGTTTATTAAATGATTAATCCTTATACTCATTATATAATTAATTCTTATTAACATGCAAATTAATAGTGATATAAGAATAACAGGGGACGATGGCCCTATAGTTCTACGCTCAATAATATTGTATTAATATTAAATCTTTAGATTAACTTAACCCACTATTTACTCTAGAATGAATTCACTAAATACTTAGAGTTGCACTCTAGAACTATGAGATATTATCAAAGTACTGTCCATGCTATCAGTCATTCATATGTATTAATCCTCCATTAAGATTCGTAATCGCGTAGGTATCAAATCCGTTAACCTCTCATATTATAGCTTATCTGACTACCATTGGTTCTTGATTGAATAATTAATTCATAAAATTTATGCATTTGCGCGTAATTATTCAATCCTGAACTAACAAACACGGGAATCTTGTTTCTGGATTCATTGTATCAAGTTAGCATTTCAGCTATAATTTCTCTATTTTTTTTTTTTCCCCAAAATACAGGTATGTTAATGTACTCATACAAACTGTTCCCGACGTAAATCGAAGATAAATTATAATGAACTAGGAGTCTACTAAATACACGACTTAAGATCATACCATATCTGGGACATATCATTATGGATAAAATTAATTGTTCTCATTTCAACGGTATTATAAGAAACAATTAATTCATTGGTCCAGTCATATATAATGCATTATATAAATACAATTCACTATGTCACTACATATATGTAGGGGATATGACTACACGTTCTAACGAAGTGAACTGTATTTAAGCTTATTAATTGAAGATCTTTACTCAAATATAAGTCATGGATATTGTGATTATTCTTTTTAAATTTAATCCACATATAAAGCTTAGTAAATTTAAAATTGCATATAATCAAAGATGTTCTTTGAATTTATAAAGCTATAGAATAATGCAAATATAAAAATAATCATAAAATTATTTATAATTACAACAATAAAAATATTCATCACATTTGCTTGTGGGCACATTATTCCCAACAATTTCCCACTTGCTTAAAGCAAAACATGAGACCGGTCTCTAATCTCTTAGTACTTCCCGATGTTTACAAAAAAACTCTTTGAGACAACGTCGGGTGAAGGGATTCTTCTCTTATTCTTAATCATTTGTGGCTTCTCGGTTCTTAGAATTGCCACTTCACCACTATTATCAACAATAAAGTGTGAGTGGTTCCTTCATATCTGGGAACAACTTCCAGATATAAAGACTTACGGAGCCACTCAGCTTCTTTTTAGTGCATTTGAAGCAGAGCTATTACTTGGCTTCCATAGTCGAGACAGGAAAATCCCTCCTTGTGGTACTTCCCAAACGATTTAGCTCACACACGACTAAATACTGATCCAGATATCGACTTTGATAATCTCTATCAGATTGAAAATAGAATCCGTATATACGTGGAAAGCAAATCCCTACCAGATATTAAAGCTATAATTTCTCGTTCTCCAAGGATACTTGAGGAATGTGTTTGATGCTATCCAGGTGACTAATCATGGATTGACTGAAACCGGCTAATATCTACAGAATAGCAAATGTCAGGTCTTGTGCATAAAACATAGTATACATAAAGCTACAAATGCTGATGCAGATGGATAGCGGTCTCAATCCTCTTCTTTTTCGGCGTGTTTTCAGAAAGACAACAACAACAAAAACAAACACCACCCGGAACACACAAACAAACAAACAACAACCAACACAACGACTAACAAAACACAAAAAACAAGAATAGACAAAAACAAACACAAGAAACACACAAAAACCGAATTGGTTTCTTGCCATTTAGACTGTGTCTTTCGGTGTGTTATTGTTTGTTTTTTTTTACAACACGCGTCTTAGAAAATAACTCCATGCGAGAAGGTAAATTACACTTCTTAGGTTGGCAATGAATATCGGCGAGCATCATGTCCATATACAATGCTTGAGACAGGCTAACCAACTTCTTCTTGCGAGCTCTAAATAGACGGATCCAAGAATATGCTCGCTTATCCCAAAATCTTTCAGTGGAATTGCTTAGCCAACCAAGCTTTGATGTTGATAATATCCTACATTATCTCCCATAAGTAGAATATCATCGACATAAAGAATTAGAAAAACCACTGGTTCTCCTTGAGAACTTGTCTACACAAGACTCATCAAGACATGAACAAACAAGAAGATTTGATGCATCATAAATCTCATATGCTGACCTGGATGATTGCTTGAGTCATAAATAGACCTATGCAATTTACAAACCTTTTGTTTGCATTCCTGTGCTATGAACCCTGGAGTTCAAGTAGATAGTTCACTAAGTGCCATCAAAAAAGCTGTCTTGACGTTCCATCATGCCAAATCTCATAAATCATAATGAGCAGCTATGGAAAGTAGGAATAAGAAATCTAAACTAAGATTGTACGGTGAGAAGGTTTCTTCATAGATCAATCCGTCTCTTTTGTATAACCCTAGCAACCAGGTCTAGCTTGCATGTCTCTACATTCGTCGATTCCAAGTTCCTCGGTGTAGGATCCATTACAGTCAATGCGGCTTATTCCCTTCATGTAAATCACCAGATCCCGACTGCGTTGGCAATATATAGATTCCACTCAAAGTTCATAGTTGCAAAGCTGCTTACTTTGTCAGAGTCTCAATTGCAACATCTATATGTCATGGATAATCTTCCATCATTCGGTGATAGCAACTTGTGCTCACCATCGTGTCGAATCGAGCTGGTAGTCGCACTACCCTACGCTACGGACGAAGTGTAATGATAGGGGGTTGCCTAGGGAAAGAGTGTGTTTCTTGTAACTGTGGGATCAACAACGTTGTTGTAACGGTCTAACCTGTCAGATGATCTCTTCTAAGAAAGTCTACTATTAGGGGTGGGCAGGCGGAACGCGGCCCGGAAGGGACTGGACCGGCGGGTTCGGTCCAGGTTCGGTCCATAGGTGCGGGACCGTGGGCCAGTCTCGCAAAGCACTAGGACGAGGAGCTTCGTCCGTCCGGTCCAAGGCTTGAATCCCGAAGAGAACCGGCCCGGCCCGAAGCCCTAAAAATTAAAACAATCTTCTCTGCATTACTCTCCTACCCGAGTCTCCCTCTCCATCCGCCTCTCAACATAGCCGAGCCGATATCTGCCTCTCTCTGCTCGAAGCGAAAGCGAGAACTACATACCGAACGCGCAGATTTCATTTACGTCAAAGTTTTGGCACGAAAACGGCGAAAGGGAGAAGTCGAACCGAGCACCGAACGGCGAAGTGAGGAAGTTCGAACCGAGCCCCGAACGGCGAACGAACTGAGCACGAACTGGGATCGAAACTCGAATTTGTCGGTCTTCACGGCGGAAACGAACTGACCACGAGTTCTGTCTCCCCATTTCGGTATTTGAGGGCAGGTCTTCCCCCTTGAAAGTCCCTGATCCGCGGCGGTCCCTTTCAAGTATCCCAACCAGGAGTTGCGATAGTGTAACAAAGGGGCCTCTGTCCACTCACACTCCACGGCTCAGCAGACAGCAGCTCCAAACATATCTGAGAACCTCGCCAGTCGTGAACCTGCCTGGTGGTGGTCCTCTGACTGTCACTGTAAGGGATGCTCACTGTTAGTGTAAAGACTAAACTGTATGTTTTTGTCCTTAAATTGTGAAATTAACTTGTGTAATGATTAAGCAATCTGCTTATTGCAAAATTGTGTTTAGAATGGGAACAATTAACTTGTAATCTTGATTGACATTAACTTGTGTAGGTGCTTAATTGTTCACTGCTCCCTGCTCGACCCTCGGCCGACTAATTTTTGAAATTTGCTCATTTCGGCTCACTGTATGTGTTTATTATTTATTTATGTAATTTGATAGTTAAAAATAGGTTGGTGGGAGACTCTTCGGAAAAGTTGACCTAGAGCATGTATTTTGTTTGTTGTTTAGAATTTTAGATGTGTTTATTGTGTACTTTTAGCTTGTGACTTTGTTAGATTGTCTTGCTTGTGAATCCAAATCAAATTAAAGATTCTGTAATTAATTTAGTGTGTTTAATGTATGTCTAGTAGTGGGCTGTTTGTCATGTGATGTGTTGGTTGCTTAATTAATGTTGTGGTTTGTGTGTTCAATGATTTGGTTTATGGTTAGGATGGATCCTCCAGAAAGTGAAGTTCTCACGGGATTCGAAACAAATCTAAATCTATAGCTTGGCTTCCTTCATGAAGGGTTACCGGAACAGAGCAAGTATATGTAATTGTGGGCAAACATCTGCAGGCACATCTGACGAAGATGGACTTCAAGTTATGATAATAGCATATCAAAGTATGCAAAGGTATTCCGAAATTGGATGTAGGCAACCCAACTTTGTCTTAAAGCTGTTGAGGGCAAGAGTGTTAGTACACCTATAATACTATGATGGGGCTAGAGAATTCTAGCTAAGATGATTGTATTGATGAATTGGCCTTTGACAAGTGAGAAAGGAATTGGTTTCAAGTACCTTTGTCTGTATAGTAAATCCGAAGTTTATTCTGCCATCTCTCGAGGACAATAGCCGAGATATTTCGGAGGATATTTAAGAAGAAGAAAAACAAAAGTTGAAGGAGTATTTTTTTTAAACATCACGTACGTGTTTGGACCACGGACCACGTGGACTTTATCAGAATTTTGAATTATTGGTGGGGAAAATGCCATTTCAATTGATCAAGACTGGCATGTGCAAAAGAAAATTGTGAATTTTGTTTGATACGAACCATAAGGGTGCAAGACCATGGTAAGAAGTTGAAATTGTTTGCTAAAGGGGGAGCTTGAAATATTACCACCATCACATTGACATGCATCTTCAAACGACGTCGATAGCTCTTATTTGACGGAGGACAATTAGAAATTGGAAGGGGTTGATTTAGATTGGCGAGCAATGCACATTGATGTTGTTGCACATGTCCTCAAGTTGATTGTTTGACAGTTTGAAAGAACATACAAACGTCCATAGCAGAGTAAGAAAAAGTTGGCAAAAGTATGTCAGGTATTCTCGGCAAGTTGCAAAGTTTTTTAAGCATGCGTTGATTGCACAGTGAAAAGGACTTGCAAGTGTTAATTTGACGTTCCCACCGTTGGAATCAACATATTTGATGTTGGCAAACCTGAAAAGTTTGAAGCGTGGCGTTGAAAAACTTTCACAGAAATGAAAGCCTCTTTTGTACACGAAAGGGAGTAGAAGGTTTGCACCCAAAATGGAAGAATGGGGGACTGAATTCGAGATTTATAATTTAGAAACATTCTATAAAATGACACTTCATGTTTCTGATTCTTTTGCCATATTACAGCAAAATCTGTATGTAGGAGAAGTTGAACTTGAAGATTGCCATTGAGACTATGGTTAGCAGCGAGAATCATAAGCTGAGGAGAATGGCCAACGAGAGATCAAAAAATTTGACAAATATTGGGGATCTTTCTGAAAAATAAACATGTTTGCCTATGTTGAGTGTTCTTGATCCAAGCTGCAAAACAAAATTTCTACGGGCATTGTTTAAAAAATTTTGTTTGGAAGTGAAGGCCGCAGAATACGTAATAAAGCAAGTAGAGAATGTAATTAAAGGTTGTATTACAGAATATAAAAGGTGAACAACCAATGAAGACCAGCTCCTAGCAGTAGTAGAAAAACAAAGGTCTCCAAAGTCACATAGTTTTGGCGGAAGCGGTTCAAGTACAGTGTACTCATTTTATGTACGGGAGAATTTTTTGAGATGGGGAATGAAACTAATGAGTCAGAGGATGAGATATATTGTCTGAGACGTTAGAGATTAGTTCCAGATAGGTTCTACCTTTTATCGGGTGGAAAGAGGGGGGACACTCCGAGGAACTAGAATTTTGCGTGTCATGCCAAACGTAGATTGATCATTTCCTTTCTACGTGGGTCCAGAGAGTCGGCTTTAGGTGTGGTGGTCGTGTTCGCTGACATTTTTCGCAGTTCTCAAGCCACAAAGTGTTGAAGTTTGATATGCACACAGAGTTGGATCCAAAACGTTCAATACTTTTAAAGGTTTACTCGATGATTTACAAGATAGTAGTACTACGACCTTGACACGAAAACAAGTGGAACATTATAATATTATTTTGTTTCAAGTGTCATTTTCTAAGTAAACATTAACTAATGTCCTTCAAGTTGTTCATTTTACAGAGTCGTTGAAATTGACACTTCGATGATAAATTTTTCTAGAAGTACAAGATGATTATCGACTGAATGAGGTCGGGATGCTGGATGCTGGGTACTAGGATGAATTTGACTATGTACTTGGAGGTGAGGGTCCTTTGAAGTGGTTCACTATTCTTCTGCATGATCAGTTTTCTGTACAAAACAAGAATGGAGTACAAAATGTGATTACTTCCAGCAAACAATGTGGCCAATCTATCTGTTCTCAAGTTTTCAGTGTATTTCTCTCTTCTCTCTCTCCACTCTGTCTATACTCTCAAGGAGGATCACGGTTGTTATGGGTGCGTAGAGAATTGAAATATTAAATTTGGGTTAATTGTTGCTTCACTGTAACAGAGCAAACAATTTTAACGGGTATTCTATCCAACCCCTTTTTTTCTGAAATTGTTGTGGGGTTACAGGGATTCTATTATAATGCTCTTTTTTTTTCCTTCGCAAAAGGAAACATGGAGGGACTGTGTTTTATGTTTCGTGGAGAGAAGTGGATTATAAGAAAGGCGATTAAAATATTATAAGGTGATAAAGTTTAATAGCTATATTGCTTTTAACTTAAAATCGGATTATGATAATTGAATTTATATTGATACGCATTGATAAGCATTAGGGTAATGCTTATCAATTATCAGAAAATTGAAAATTTTAGTTGATAAAATTAGAAATTTCATGTAAAAAAAAAAGAAAATGGCCGCGGTCCGGAACCGGGATGCGGACGGGCCGGAACCTAGAATTTTTCAGGTGCGGGCCAGGTTTGGTCCCTGGTGCCGGACCAAGGACGGTCCAGGTTCGAATAAGAATCCCGAACCGTTTGGGGCTGGGTCGCGGTCCGGCTCGGGACGGACCGAACCGGCCCGTGCCCCCCACCCTCTTACAGAGGTGTGTAATTGTAAATAGTTCAGTTCAAGAAAGAAATGTGGCATTTGTGATACAAATACCTTATTATCCTGAGGACTAATAAACCAACTCTTCTCGTGCCTATCCGCATATCTACAACAAACAAACACAACCTCAGTTCTTGGTTCCAAACTTTAGGTCTTACTACTAGCACATGTGCTGGACAACCCCATATGCGAAAGTGTCTAAAATAGGTTTGTTTGTGACCACTCTACAACTCTCAGGGTGTTTTAGGTATAGACTTAGAGAATCATTAGTAGTAGGTTGCTGTTTGTATAGCATATCCCCAAAACCGATTTGGCCGAGAGGGAGTAGTCTCATCGGATCTACATATTAAAGCAATGTTCGATTTTCTTCTTTCCGCAACACATTTGCTTAGGTGTGCCTGGTGCTGTTAGTGAGATACTATCCCATTTTCTCCAGTAATCCTTGAATTCACTCTCAAGTACTCCCCACTCGATCTGATCAAAGACACTTGATGTCGTACATATGTTCTCAACTCAGTTTAAAATCTTGAAATCTTCTAAAGTTTCTGATTTAAGTGAATCAGGTAAGTATCCCTATCGTGAGTAATATCATGAAGGTCACAAATTACTCATAGCACCTCTGGCCGTGTTGATATTGGGCCACATACATCTGAATGTATTAGCTCAAGTGGTTCTTGAGCCATGGCCCTTTCCAATAAAGGACGCTCTTGGTATTTTCCTTCTAGACTGATCACATAAGTAAAGATCCAACGGGTAGATCTTTTAAAGGACAATCCTTAAAAAGTATGTTAATTCTACAATATCAATTGACCAAAGTCTTAGGTGCCAAAGATAGTATATCAGTATATAAGAAAATCTTTTGCTTCTTGGTTTTGGCAATTCAACTTTGGAAAATTTCAGGATTCACAGGTGATGAACTTATGATGGGCTTTATATAAAGCATTTTCAGTGAGCCTGAACAATATTCAAACCATTTCGAGAAATACTACGATAATTATTTAAAAGAAATAGCAATAATGTTCAATTATTCGAGGAAACAGACTGCGATTTCTCGTAAACCCGGAATAAAATAAAATGGTTTGCTAACAAAAAAATATTTATTGTTCTCGAAATAAATTTTTGGTTTCTCCCACGCTGAAGCCGAAATACTGCTCCGTTACCAACTCTGAGAGTGAATTTCATCAGTAGGTCTCCTGTAGAGTTTGAGTTGATATGTTAAAGAAACAACAAACGGATTGTCGCTCCTGAATCAATCATCCAAGGTGATAAAACCACTTCTACCAACAAGATTCAGTAACTAGTAAAATAAATTTAACTTTTTTCTTTTAAGCTCCTAAGCTACTCTTGCGTTTCTAATCGATGCCCATCTATCCACAATTGGAAAAATGTTCCTTTGGGCTTTAGAGGACTGCTCTTCTTGTTTGACTTGTTCTTTTCTTGAGATTCTAACCTCCTTTGTGATTAGTCACAGGAGTAGGAGGACATTTCTCCATCAGTAAACATTTAAGTTGTCCATGAACGAGAAGGAGATTCAATTCTTTTTTCCACTAACAACATTGTCGCGTCCTAACTTTCAATCGCAAGCAAATTAATTAATGAGACAATGATGCTGTAATAAATCAAATAAAAATTATAATCATTTTATACTATAAAAGTCAAAGTTATGGCATGCGTGTATAATGCAGAACATGGCTAATCCCAAACAATAGTAAAGCTTTATAGCCTCGATACATAATAATCACCTTAGGGTAGAATATTATCAATAATAAATTTACTCAAAATATCTCTATTTTGGAACTTTATTAACTTACAAGAAAATTGTTGGTCAAATATAATAACACATGTAGTTTTATATTTTCAGAGTGGGCCCCCATGTTTTGGAGTTATGAAACTTTTACTATAGTCGCCGCTTAGGGTCGGACAACTTATAAAATACTATTTCAACATATCTATCTCTAGTAGACCAACCTGGTATGGAAGAAGGTGAACACTCTCGGAGCGAGGATGAAACTCAAAGCCATCTCCGGAGCCCCACTTAGATCTCAGGTATTGTGCAACGTGGCGACCATGAAATGTTACGCCTAACTTCCGCTCCAATATTCTTTTGAATTGTGATATCGACTATCAAATAATTCCCTGGATATCGAGAAATAATACTGCATTATTATTAAAGAACTAGCATATATTGGTTCAATATTCGCGTAAACGAAATGATATGTCTAGTAACCCCGAATAAAATAAATGTTTTCTAAAAACAAATATGTTTTTTTCTCGAAATAATTTTGGTTTCTTCTCCCACTGCTGAAGCCGAACTACTGCTCCGTTACCAACTCCTGAGAGTGACTCTCCATCCAGCTAGTCTCCTGTAGGATTTTAGCATATGTAAAGAACAACAAACTTGATTAGTCGCTCCGAATCAATTATCCAAGTGATAACCACTTTCTACAAACAAGATTCATAACTAGTAATTCAAATTTACCTTTTTCTTTTAAGCTCCTCAGATACTGCTTGCAGTTTCTCATCCGTGACATTCCTTCCCAATGGAAACATTTCGCTTTGGGCTTTAGAGGACCTGAGCCTTTCTTGTTTGACTTGTTCTTTTTCTTGATATTCTTACCTCTTTGAGTATTAGTCACAGGCGTAGGAGAACATTTCTCCTCAGTACACATTCAAGTTGTCATGCCACGAGAATGAGATTCACCTTCTTTTTCCACTTAACAAAATTGTCCCGTCCTAACTTTTCAATCGCAAGCAAATTATATTCATTATTGAGACATGATGCTGTCATATAAATAAAATTAATAATCAATTTTTACGCTAAAATTCAAAAGTTATGGCATGCTATAATATGCATGAACATGCTAATCACAAAACTATGTAAATTATTATAGCCGTATAAATAATATCACCTTAGGGTGAAATTTATCAATTTAATAAATTTACTCAAAATTCTCATATTTTCAAATTTATTACCTTACGAAAATTTTGGTCAAATATACTAACGCCATTTCGTTATATTTTCATGAGTGGGACCCCCTGTTTTTTGATTTATGAACTTAACTTAATAGTCGCCGCCTTAGGTCGTACAACTAGAACACATTTCACATATCCTCGTCTCTAGGAGACCAACTTGGTATTGACCTAAGTGAACACTCTCCTAGCGAGATGAAAATCAAAGCCCTCTCGTAGCCCCACTAGATCTCATTTATTGGTGCACAGTGGAACCATGAGATTTGACGCCTAACTTCCCCGCTTCCCCACTCATTATTTTGAATTAGTGATTATCGATTCAAAATATTCCCTGAGATCGGAAATTAATCATATTAATTTATCATACTTAATTATTATCTTATAATCATATTTATAAAATTCATAATTTCAAATAATCAATATTTAATTTTCTAAAAATAAAATAATTTTTAACAAATTAAAAATTATTTTATTTTTTATCGCACAATCATTCAATAAATGACAGTAATATTATTTTTAATCAAATTAAAACTAATTTATTTAATAACTCTTTAGTAACTCAATTAATTAATTTAATGATATATTTAAATGCAGACAATGTGGATAATTTAAAATAACCTAAACATGCATCTCATATGACATGTGCATGCATGCCAATATAACAAATTGATCAACATAAAAATAATGACATTATGAACCAAACGTGTTTGCCCTTTTTGGGTATGTCTTAAAAATTACAACCTCAAAATTAAAATAAAATCATATTCCTAATCTTCGCGTCTCGTAAACTCCTGCCTCATCCAAAAATCGTCGTCACAAATGCACAAATCAAATTTGTGAATTCATATCGATTGGCAACATCATCTGTTTTTCGTTATAGATCAATCTTTGACGAAAGTCCACCATCCATTTCCTTGTGTCTCAGTCTCCCTAGCAAGATTACAAATTTGACAGTAATGAAAAATGCATCAAATCAATACATCCGACCCCAAACAACCCGACTAATTTCGATCACTATTTCATTTCATGCGAAACATACATCCACAATATCGAGTCATAATTATATCAATGCATAAAATTTAATTCGAAAACATACACACTTTTACATTAAATTGTATTCTCAAAAAGATTTTACTACTAAACCTGGTTTTGATACCCATTTTGGTGGTTTTCTAAGTCCCTACGCATTGGCGGCATTCCTATTTATCATAATAAGAGTGACATGCGTTACCTTGTGACTTAAAACTATTTTAAAATCCTTAAAAACCCTAAGTTGGATCGTTAGTCTAAAAGAATTATTTTTGAGAATATGTAATTTGTCAAAATTAACAATTTCATTGAAAAATTATT
This sequence comes from Begonia masoniana, assembly GCA_022432975.1. Classification (NCBI taxonomy): domain Eukaryota; kingdom Viridiplantae; phylum Streptophyta; class Magnoliopsida; order Cucurbitales; family Begoniaceae; genus Begonia; species Begonia masoniana. The sequence continues at coordinate 784 of JAJTVD010000851.1, read as the reverse complement.
AGAATTTAGATTGGAAAATACTAAAAGAAATTCAATTTTGGGGGGGGGAGCAACGCTTTTTACTTCAGGTCCTAACTCCCGTCAGATCTTACCAGCTTTAAACTCAGGATCATGTGTTATTCTCGAAGACAGACCGCCTACTTGGGGGGTTGACAAACAATTTTGGATACTCGCCGGTCTTCTCTGAAGATCTTTAACAATTAAATCTCCTGACCTTTGGGCGTCTCTCTTATAAGAACAATACCTCTTATATTCTGGAAAGACGTGTTCTCCCATGAGACGGGTCTCTCTTCGTCTTATAGAAAACGTTTTTCTAAAATCCGAATCCGGAAAAAGTCACACATTTTCTCTCTCTAGGGATTTGCTCTCTCATTTTTCTTCGTTCTTTTTGGTTCGTTACTTTTGTCAAATCCTATTTTGACATTTTATAGATCTGTTTAAATTAATTTTTTAGATTTATTTTAATAAAAACTAATTTTTTAAAAAATAAATCTTATTCTCATCAAATCTAATTTGATTAGAAGTTGTTTATCTAATAAATCCATTTATCACTTATCATAATAATCTAAAACAGTTTTGAATATATGTGCAAAACTACTTTTTCAAATAATCTCATCCAATGAGATTTCCAATCTACTTTTAACTAGTAAACAAACATAAGTCAACTGTATATCAAATCTAATTTTGATCAATTTTCCAGATCTAATTTTATTCAAATTTCAAAATCTGATTTAATAGTTTGTTACAACCACTTAATGTGAAGATTAGCATCTCATCCTGATGA
>JAJTVD010000770.1:0-11988 GCA_022432975.1 Begonia masoniana | reverse complement strand
AAGCACCAAGCCCCGGCCAGCAAACGCAACCGCCTGATAGCAGCCACGCTCACCGTTGGTCACGCACGATCACCCATGTCCCCTGCGGGTGCAAAGGGTCCGGCCGCTCACGAAATCAACTAGGAAGCAATGGTCAAGAGTGAGCATCAACACATGCCCCGTTGTGAGGCACAGGAAACAAGCCCCCGCAAGCGAACAGGCCACCATGATAGCAAGCCACGCCCACAGTTGGTCACGCAAGATCACACATTACCACGGTGGTACATACAGCCGTCGGGTCACGAAATCGGTATCGAGCAAGGGCACGAGGTGGGTCAAGGTCATACCTAGTGCGAAGCTATGACAAAAGGCTACCGACCATGATAAAGACCACGTTCGACCGTGGCGGCACAATTGCAGGGGCAAGTGCAGAGTTGCCCATGGGGGGCACACAGGGCCTCTCATGGTGGCAAACGAAAGACAAAATTCATTGGGACCATTCCCTATTTGTGGCTAAGATGGGTAATACAGAGTCGATAAGTTCACAACAGTTGCCTTCTTCTCGCTGGAAAAGATTCACAATTTCTTTCATGGTCAATGCTAAGGAATGCATAAACGTAGATCCAACGCTTTTGTTGTCAGGGCCACTGAAATCCTGAGATTCAGCCGACCCTAATGTATGAAGAGGCAACTCATACAACATTCACGGGTTATTCAACGGTAAGAATTCTGACGAAAATAAAGGAAAATTTCACTAGTAAAGTTCCTATGGAAATCCATGTTATTTGAGGAAGCCAACGGGGAGCGACAGCAGGAGCAGTTTTTGGACAAGATCCTGATTATTTGTCGAACAATTTTTTAGACAAAAATTTTGTTTAAAAGGAGGGTGGGATGGTAACACCCGAACCATCTTCGAACAGGTGAACTTTCTTTTAAATAATGAAACAGACTTAAAACTGTCATCCATGCATATTTTTTCTTTTCTGGTCGTAAATTTTGGGCCAAGCCAAAGTTTAATTTCAGTTCTCTTCTATATAAAATTAGGTTTTAAATGAAGGGTGGCAACTGGAATTAAGGGCTGGCTCCTTAAGTGTATAAATAAAAAATGGAAATCTTCAAACCCTCACAAAAACTTCCAACCAGTCGACTTTTCCCTTCCCGTTCAACAGCCGACTCCTCTCCCCCACCTCAGCTTTTCCCCTTCTCCTGTTCTTTCCTCCCGCGATCAACTTTTTCCTTCCGGATTTCTTCCTTACTCCCAAGCTTGATGTAAAGATTTGACAATGTCCTTGACACCTGATTGTCATTTTGAAGTTTGATTATAGATAATTTAGGATTTTCAAATTTTTTTTCCTGAGATTGAAGTAAATCATGTAGAATATAGCTATTTAACATAGCATTTATGATGGTTTGTTGTGTGATTATAAGTCGAACTAATGAACGTGGCTGAGTCTGGGTAGTTGGTGAAACCCCCCGAAAACGCCATTAAATCGTTTAAGGCTGAGGTTTTTAATGCACACTAGTGACTGATATAAATGCTCAAATGAAAAATGAGTTAGAACTTCTAGATATATACCTTAGTTAGAAAAGCTCGCAATTCTTGGAATATAGACACTTAGATTTGTTTTTCGCTTACATTAATGACTTGAATGACTTAGGGGGCAAAGCATCCCAAGGAAGGAAAGACATTGCTAAGCGGAATACAGTTAAGTGAGCGTGTTAAGTTTCTGGCTATTCGAGCCCCTCATCACACAGCGGTAGTGGGGAGGTTTGTTTCTGTATTCAATGATGTTTGGGAAGATCGGCTTTTAGTATAATGTTTGGAATAGTGTATGCTCTTTTTTTTCTGATGACGACTCTGTCCATGTTTTTCTCATGTTTTTTGAGATTTTTAGGTCCATGCATCATTGATTTCTTTACCCGATTATTACACATATTTTACACGCATACTCCTTTATGAATGAAACAAGAAAACCGAAACGTATGAAACCTTTGATTACCCTGACGGTTGGGGGCGGTATGGCCATGTCCCTGTCCAGAGAGATGGACCATGATCTTGCCAGTAAAAGGCCATGTACACGCACTCTGCCCTACCCCCCCTTGTTCGCACAAACTTCCCTCCGTTAATAATCCATGACATGAAAACAATGAAGAAGACTATAATTCCCACGAATTTGAAAGTGATGTGAAACACAAGCAATGATTCCCGATTTGGGAAAAGACGTGAATATGATTTATGTTAGCATTCTGAGCATTCTGTGTTTTTGTTGCACACTTACTAAGCATTAGGCCTTCTAGTTTGAACCTTATGATTATGTGACCGAAACAGTATATGAGGACTTCAGTCTAGCAGAAATGCTTAGGTCTAGTGACTGGTTGCTGGCTCAAGGGTGATGATTTACTGAATGGGAAGCGATTTTTAAACACCGCGGAGTGTTACTCTTTCAGTACAATTTAGTAGATCAGATATGAATGCATGAATGAGAAATGAATTTCTTTTATGTTCACAAGATATTTTGCCTATTAAGTACGAGTTTAAGGTTAAGAAGTTCCAGATTTAAAAATTCTTCTCTATTTGATAAGTCCTTTTCCTTTCCGCTTTACTTAAGTTAAGAATTGACGAGTCTATGTGTTGGGAGTTTTGGAAAAAAGGTAGTTAAGTTTTTAAAAGAAGAAGGAGTGAATGATTTGAATCCAACTTGACATAAATCGGTAGAGTTAGTTACTGTTGGGCGTTGGATTGCTGGATGATTGAGTCTCCGCTGACATCATCGGTGGATGTGTTTCGTGATATGACGGTAAGAATTGTGCATCCTGCCGCGTTAATGAAGTCACGTGTGTACCACGTGGTCTGCACAGTGTATGTTGAGTGTTACTACTGTTCACACGGTGGAAGTTGTGTGGTTATGATGACGGGTTGATGCTGGATGAATGGTGTCATCCCGCTGACCGTCACCGGAAGATGTTGACTACTGTTGAGCGATGAATTTCCGCTCGACAGAAATGACCATGGATGGCTGGGTGATTGTCATCCGGCTGATGTCATCGGTAGATGTAGGATATTACTGTTGACGGGGGGGGATCTGATGTCACTAGCCAAAATGGACCGTGGGATGGCTGGGGGAATGCGTCATCGACTGACGTCCATCAGTAGATGTGAGATATTAAACTGTTGAGCGTGGATGACGCTCGACAGAAATTGAGCGGTGGATGTTAAGCGACAGAGGTTTATTTTTTCGATTGTCTGTTGAATTTCTTTTTCTTTTCTTTAAATAGTATATCTCCAAATGAATTTATGACCTTCCATCTGAGTTGGATTTCTTCTAAAAACACGTATTTATTATATATAGACCCCAAAAAATAAAGAATTGGGTTGCCATTTTGATTACGAATACATGATTATACGAGATATTCTCGACCCGTCGGTTGGCGGGGTGTGACAGAAATCCTTATTCAAACAAAGTCGTAAGGGGAGGATATTGAGCTCTGGCCCCAATCCCCATAGCGACAATATCTTACTGGGAAAATGAGTTTTTTTACAAATGGTATCAAAAGCCTGTACCCCAAACAAGAAAGTATGGCCCAACGAGGACGTTTGGCCCCCCCCCGGGGGGTGATTGTAATTGACCCGATGTGTACGTAATAGCACGACCTGTGGTGGCAAAACTCGGGACTTAAGCCGAGTGTAGTAAATCTCAGTACTCGAGTATAGGCAAATCCCCCCGGTCGTAAAAAAGGGGGGGTCGTCACAAATCTCACACGCTTGTGGGGAGTATATGGAAAATAAAACATATGTAGGAAAACCTCCCAGATATTAAGATTTTTTGAAGCATAATTGGCAAAACGAATCCCATAAAAAATCTGAAGTCTAAAGAGTGCTCCGCGTGAGCGTCCCATGTGGTGACCCGACTTGGAAAGTCCTCCCAAACAACAAAGCCATGTGGAGAGGATCTTAGGCTATACGTCCACCAATCCCCCCAGAGCAGAAAATATCTTATTAGGAAAAGAAGTCGTTACACATTTCAATTGGGGAAAAAATGCTTTTTCCCTCGGATTTGGGTTGTTCTTGCATGGAAACCGAGCATCAATTATCGAACAACCTATAACTCAATCTACCTTTCAAACTTCGAGATGCAATTGTGGAAAGCTTTCTCTAGCCGAAGGAGTGAAAATGAACCCCTCAAAATATTGCTGTCTAAATACCAAAGACGAAAAAGGTATGATGAGATGTGGATGTCGTCCGAATGGGTCGGATTATGGCCACTTATTCAGGTGAGTTCAAACCGGATTCCCCCTTTGAAGACTATTTAACCTCGGGCCTTGAACGTCATCTTTGGCTGCAATTTTTTGGATAGCAATCCCCTTCTCAAGGGTAGGATAGAATGCGCCAAATTTGTGGGTAAATCTGGGACGCTCCCGACCCTCCACGTCATTTGCCGCCCACGACCATATACCCGTTAACTAACTTACATACATATTACGCCTCCGCCCGTTCACAATAAACCTCCTTGAGGTTCATTCATTTAAACTCCTTCATTTCCTTACATTTACATTCGTTATTGACCGGACTCAGGCTGTAGCACACCTAATTCTTATCCCTTACTTTCCCCGTAGAAATTTTTTTTTCCTTTTGGACCATTAAGTACATTTCGACTTCCTAAACTGTTAAATGAAAGTCTAAATGTTTTAAAAACGACTAATTTATATAGGATAGACAAAAATGAAATAAAAGAATTGGGCCCGTTTGAGCATTTTCGCAAATTAAGAAGGATAGGAATTATACGGATATTATCGACCAGTCGGCATTCGGGTTGTGACCGAAAGTCCTTATCAAAACAAAGTCGTAAGGGGAGGATATGAGCTAGGGCCCAATCCCATAGCGGGACAATATATTACTGGGAAAATGAGTTATTACAAATGGTATCAAAGCCTGTCCCAAACAAAATATGGCCAACGAGGCGTTGGGCCCCAAAGGGGGCGGGGATTGTAAGAACAAGGAATGGTACGTCCATGAGCACGAGCGAGTGGGGCAAACTCGGACTCTAATAGACTCAATGAGGTAGGTAAAATCAAGAGACTCGAGATAGGCAAATTACAGGGTGCGTATTGACAAAGGTAGGGGGTCGTACAATCTAACATCGACATTGGGAGGGTCTAGGAAATAGAAAAATGTACAGGAAGCTCCAGAAAGTGTACACGCATGTGTTATTGAAGAAATAGTGGCAACGAATCCATAAAAAATCTGAAGTAAAAGTGCATCCGGCACGACCGTGAGCAGTTACCATGTTGGATGACCGACTTTTTTTGGGGGGAGCCTCGCCAAACACAGCATGTGGAGCGCGAGGATATTAGGCTACGGGCCCCAATCCCCGACGAGCAGAAAAATATCCTCTTAGGAGAAAACCGCGAGTCCGTTACCATTTCAACTTGGGGGAAAATGCTTTCTGATTTGGGGTGCTCTGCTGGACATGCGCACTACAATCACACGAAAAAACGATTACTCAAGCTACCTTTCAAACTTCGACTGTATGAAATCTGAGGCAAAACGATGATCTAGCCGTATTGTAAAGGAGTGAAAATGGATGCATCCTAAAGATTGCGGGTCTAACCACAAAGAACGGAAAAAGGTATGATGAGAAATTGGGGGAGTGATAGGAATCTTATAGAGTGTCGGAAATTGATTCATTACAGTGATTCAACCGGATTCTTGTGGGGACTATGATACGGGCTTGAACCGTCATCTTGGCGGTCCATAATATGGATAAGAACATCCTCTCAAGGGATGGGAAATGAGTTGGAATCTGTCCAAACAATTTGAGAGTGGGTATAAAGAAGAGTGACGATCCCCGGACCCCACGTCAGATGCCGCCAACGAACCTATACCGTAAGAGCTTAAGGACCATATTACCCAGGTCCCGCTTCACATAAACTCCTTGAGTTCGATTCATTTTTGACCGACTCTCATTTACTTCATGTACATCGTTAGTGAACGGACTCGGCGTAGCCCACCTAATTCTTATCCTTACTTTCCTCGTGAGAAACTTTTTCTTTGGACATTAAGTAAATGCGACTTCTAAAGCGTTAATGAAAGCTAAATTGTTTAAATGTTTTTAAAAAATAATTAAGAAACGTACCAAATAAAAAGAAAACCAATTCGTCGGCCAAACTAGCGGAAAGGGCAAAAAGGGCATTGTGCCCGCGTTAAAAAAAAGCAAGCGATCGAAATCGGCCCTTTTCGTCGATAGATCGGGTTGTAAATAAGGTGGGGGGCCTATCAGTCGCCCTAGTATCAGTGCATGCGAGTCGATGCGCCCTCACCAGGCGAATCAGATGTTCAGAATCGGTGCATACGCTCTGGAAGTTCTTACGGAGCCAGAGCTAGTCCATGGGGATGCGCGGCAGTTAACCGACGGTTACAAGCCGCAATCACGTATCGCCCGATTTCTCCTAGCGAATTCCGATCGGCACCCTCTCTGGAGTTCGACTCAAGAGAGTTGCATCCCTCCCCTTCTTCTTTCATCCACTCCCTGCACACACCACACTTAACCATCACTCTTACCTTCCTCACGTCATCACCTCATCAAATTACCTCATCCTTAAACCTATAACACCTTCAAAATTTCGCATCCTAAAATAGATCCATAGCTAGAACTCCAACGAAATTAACACATCCAAAACCGACATCAAACGCCTAAAGAGTCATCAAACACAGCACAAAAACTTCAACGTGTTCAATGCTTTAACAACACAAACACAACTTTCAAAACATAATCATAATGTCCAGCACCATAAAGCCATTTCGATTTATCCAAATAAATTTATCTGCTATAGTGATTTCAAACATTGTAATCTGCCCTTTACAATAGCGGAAAGCTATCCCAATAGCCTTCTCAAAAACACCCAGGTTTCTTCACAACTATCCAAATATCACAAGGCGGGAAAGGGGGGCCATCCTAATATGAATTTTATACATTTCACAAATATTACCCATAAGCCGTTAACCCATAATCCGCACAATACATAACCTAGGCTCCAAGGGGTCAAGTGCGCATCGAGTACGCCAAACTACTCCACGGAGCATCCATTTTCCAAGCTGTAGGCTCGTCAGCGTTGAGGGGAAATCCTCCTCACCTTGCTCTAAATCACCTCCACCATAGAAATAACCTGTGAAGCTAGAGGCTTAGTAAGTTTACGTGAATGCACGTGAATGATATGAATATGCGGTTCGTAAATAATGCATCCTACCTTTTGGCTATCATTCATCTCATATAAGTCACGGGGCTTCACTCTCGGTGATAAAGAGCCACATCGGGCGATTGGATAGCACGCATGGTTTTCAGTCTATCCCGTAAGGAAACATCCACGCATTCGACATGTAGGACAGCCGTGTTTGAGTACCACATCCACGACATGACCATCATTCTACATTTACCTTTTCATTATATTTTTCCTTTCATGAAAAAGTGCATGAAATTCCTTTTGTGCTTTTTAGAAACAAGATGCATGAACGTGATAATGTCCATAAATAGGCCAAAGCATAACAAGCAACAAACTTAAACATTAAATAACTTAACTAAACTAACGACCCAATTCAATTACCCAACAAAGCCTAATTCACCAATTTCCTCAAGCAACGTAAAAAAATCATATGGTAGGCCAAACAGCCAAGTAAGTAACAGGAACTTACACTTGTCCGTTGCACACTGAGATCTCGTTTCGACGCTTCGTCACCTAGTCAATCCATAGATCCATGGGTAAAAAAAAAATCGAGCCTAACATTCAATTTTCGGCAAACTAACGAAACATCCTAACTAAAGAAAAATTTCCTAAAACTCTAATGTAACCTCTCTCCTGGGCATAGTTCATCGAGCAATTTGCGCTCACAATTCTAAACCTTTATTTAAATGGAAGGATTTTCTTAGCTCCAAAACCCGTTTTTTTTTAAGCAAACGACAAAATACACCAATTTTTACATCCAATAACGTTCAAATAAATCGTAAAATACAACCATAACTAAACCATGATTAAACACAACCCGACGCTTTTTAGAATCCTACAAAATCACGGTTTAGCAACCTAGAAAAAAGAAGAAAGGGGAAGAAGAAACAAGAATAAAGGCGAGAAGAGAAAGAAACGCTGACCCCTTACCTAGAAAGTCGTTTGCGAGAAGGAAACGTGAAGAACAACTACGATAGGAGGGACTGTGGGCCGGTTGTTGAGAAAAGATTGAAGTGTGAAGAAAGGAGCGTTGCCAGAGAGGTTTTTCCTCTGGAACAGATTCGTCAAGGTGAGGAGGAAGAAAGGGGTTTATTTGGATTTAAGTCATGTAACTTGCAAATGACAAGTTTGCACTCATTGTTTTTTTTTTTGTTATCTCTTGGTTCGTTCCATCGGTTTCGGTGGTTTTCTCTAAATCGATGTCCACAAATAATTCTAATAGATTAATAGGGCTCTAATATAGCTTTCCGTTAGTAAAACACGATTTATACCATTTTAAGAAATTTAACCACTATAGAGTTAAAGACGAAAACTGGACGTTATACCTTTAATTTGGATCTCTAAAATTTTCATATTTCTTCAAAAGTTCTAGTTAAACGTAAGGTTCTATTAAAACTATCCGTTCATTTAAAACGGATATAGTTACTAAAATACAATTTATATTACGACTGGGATATCAAAACTCTAACCGGAGCTTTACATCCAATAAACTCACTCATCCTCCCAATACTCCAATTCACTAATATAGTCTTAATAAGGACGTTCCGTTCGTATTAAAACGGGCTTAATTATCAATATTTACAACTATCATACGTAGAAGAATTTCTAAGGTCCCGTAAATGGGTGTTACAAAAATCATGGTGGAGGCGAGAGAATGGATGGACACAAGCTGGTTCAAGAGTGCGTGCAACAAATACAAAGCTTGACTCCTTGGATACATGCAAAAAAAAAAAGATAAGTATCACTCCAACTTGTTTTTAAAGTGTGAGTTGGTTAGCTTCACGTAGAAAGTTCACTCCTTAAGGAAAAATTATTGAGGAAGACCCATTTAAGAGTGTTTTATTAGCTCACAAGCTCCTACACAACTTGACACAAATCCATCTGGATTAACTCACCGAAATGGAAGAAGGTGGGGTTTGATTCAAGCGCAAGGAAGGGAAGCACGAAGTGGTTTCTTTTAATTGATCAAGATGCTTTACAACAATAGCTTAGATAACTTAGTGTTTACACCAAAATTCGTAGGTGAAACCTATAGAGAAACATACAAATAAACATCCTTCCACAAATGATAATGTGTTAGTGAGAGGCAACTCTGCAAAATGACAATCTCTTCAAATGAAACCTTGACAGTGGGCACCTCTATGGTTTTCATGCTACTCTTGTCTTCCCAAGATTTTCACCATCATAAAACACAGCACAGTGTGCATGCCAAAGTATTCTTTGCATGAACTGAGGGGGATGAATCCAAAATGGTCAAGTTGTGGAGCCGTTGGCTGTCCTCTGTATTGTGATCTGCTCCTAATGTTTGGGTCCTAATATGTATGGGATGTCTAGCCATTGCACAAGTACGCAGTGTCTCTTCCCTCCAAGTTCGTTATAGCATTCACAAAGAACATGCCAGCGTCTCTATACTTAGGACTAGATTCCATTTTCTTCTAAGATGTAAAAGAAACAGAACATAATGATAAGAACACTCGATTGATACATTTTAGGGACCCAATGCAGGAGTAATAAGAAGGAGTTATCTGTAAAATTACGACGATGGTTAAATGAAAATAGACAACCAATATACAAAGTCCAAATTGTAAAAGCCCGCAATTAAAATATAGTTTAACATATAGAGCTAGAAAGTTGGTCTTTCAAACCTCAAAGATGTTATGGATGAGCCAAACTTAGGAGCTACGGTCGGTCCCGTGGATTCTTCATGATATATCGACTGTCCCCAACTTGGATCTCCCTTCATCTGTTGGTGGCTCTCATGTGGAAGAATAGGGCAATTCTGTATTATGAATTTGCCGTGACATAGCACATATGATTTCGTTCATTCATTTTGAGAGTCACTCTGCATCTGTGTTCTGGCAACCGTAAGAAGTTGGCTACACATAAGTATGAAAAGAGAATGACATTTTGATTTCAAGATTAGGAAGACTACGAAAAAATGTCAAAGTAGTCTCTGGAGGGTCAGATTGCTGGGCAGATATGGGAAATATTTCAACATAGTCATCTTGACTTGTGCTTGTTCTTCACTTGGGATTCACCATGTTTGTAACCTCTACCGAATTAAATTTATTATGCCAATAAGTGAAAATTGAGGACATTGAGCTCCTAACTTCGATACCTACAAATACCCGTATACTAGCATATTAGTTAGATGTCTCGATTACTCGAATAGTAATGTGACGGCGACATTTTATGGCACACTCACTATTAAGCACAAAATTGATAACCCTATCGTGAACAAATATATGATGGAATGCAATATTTGATTAAATCTTGATGTTTTGTGTTGTTTTGTCCTTTTACTGCAGTTCTTATGTAAAGAACGAGATCTTCGTCCAATCAAAATCTTGCGGATAGAGATTTAAATGAATAATTTTTGGTGTCTAATCACAAGCTTGGTTAAGGATAAAACTTCAAGGTTTGTTTGAAACTTGGTTTCCGGTCGGCAAGTCGCTTGGGGTCAAATTCCTCGACTTGATTCAAAGACGTTCTGAATTTTTTTCTGCATTGTTGAAGGGTCTAGGGTGATATACTCGTTGATTCTAACCCTCCTTTCACAAACTAAGACGCTAGCTTCTCTCTCGGGTTGTCCTCAAATATTTCTACACAAAAATGAAGGATTTTAGAGTGTTTCCTCTCAATGTTGTTTGGAAGAAGTGAATCATAATGGCAAGTATTGTTGAGAATCGAATAATACCGCAAATAGAAAAAAATAAAATAAAACAGTGACACTGAGATTTACATAGAAAACTCTTTCAGAGAAAAATCATGGGTAGAAAATAAATTCGATTGGAATCCAAGGTAAAATTGAGTTTAACTCCTGAACCAGCAATACATCGAGAAATATACACGCGTAATATTGATATATGATCCTATACAACCTAAGTAAGTTTCGGTACACCAAATTCCTAAGTATAATGATAATGATAAATGTAATTCACTGTATAGCCTCTTCAACTTCCCAGGAAGTCGTTTGTTGTCATCTTTCGGATTATTCTTAAGTGCTCATTCAAGAGCTACCAAATATTAATTAAGTGACTCATTCAAAGCTACTCCAATCATTACTTGTAAGTGCTCATATCCGGAGTAGTTGTTGGAACAAGTTTTTTAATTATTTAAAGGTACGGTAGTGTCCCTCTGTCTACCCTTAACCTCTTAAATACCATTAAATTTTAGTCATATTTTGTCACCTCTTGTGACTCCACCTTTTGCACACTACTCTTTACTTCTCAATCATCACCTTCAACTTGTATTGGATTCCAATCTAGATTGGGGTCAAATGTGACTTCCCCATGAAAGGTATAAGGGGTTGGGGTTCTAATAATTCAGCAGGAATTAAGATTCTATATTCTCGAAATTCCATTCGTGTGAATCCATAAATATTCCTTTCGTATTTCTTCGAATTTTTTTTTTTCATTTTATAAATTGGTTAAATGTCCAGTTGCTGTGAAATTGAGTCTCATTCAAAGAAGACGATTTTTTTACCAATATTTTAGAGTTTCTTTTTCTTTTTGTATAATATATGGATTATAGATCCGCAAGGACCACGATTGCGAATGATTTGATAATTCTTTCTCAAAGGAGAGCCGAACATATCAACTTGAATTCGGGATCGCTATTCAACAATTTTTAGTGAAAAATACATTTTTAATGGCATATTTTATGTCCTAAACCATTTTAAACTTCGTAACTATTTTCATAATATACCACTTTGAACCTTTTAAATTCACGATACATCTATACGTACGCACGTATTTCTCAGTTCATTTCTGAATCCATTTTTTTTTTTTT
>JAJTVD010000742.1:0-17987 GCA_022432975.1 Begonia masoniana | reverse complement strand
AAACGGCAATTGAATGGACTGAATACCGGAAAAGAAAAAAAACGTTCAGAAATGACATTTTGCAGCAAATGTAGATAAGATTGCAACTATTCGGAAAAGAAGATGGACTGCACAAAGCCGGCAGAAGTGTATGCGATCGAAGGGAGAAGGAAACTGAGTTGGGCAGTTAGGAGGTGAAGTATCTTAAAAGGTTGTAACCTTTAAAGGCGTCTTAAGATTGGGCAAGAAGGGAAAACTTAAATCCGAGATTATTTGACCTTACATTGTCGGCAAAAGTTGGAAAGTACCAGCTTACAGACTGCAACTGCCTCCATCATTGGTAAGTTCTAAGTTTCCAGTGTCAATGTTAAGGAAGTGTATGCGTGATCCGATGCAGGTCATCAGCCATCGGCTTATTGGTTTGAGCCGACACTGGATATGGAAGGAGAAAGCAATAAGATTTTTGGATAAGCAAGCAAGACTCTGCGAAAACAAGAGCTTCCATGGTGAAGTTTTATGGACAAAATCACGGCATTTGAAAAAAGCACATGGGAAAGACAGCAGGAGGAGTTGGGACAAATATCCTAAGTATTTGCCTGAGCCATTTCGAGACGAAAATTTTGTTTAAGGAGGGTGTGTTGATGTAAACACCCGCCAGTTCGGCAGGTGCTTTTCTGACCATTTCATGTTCACCATCTTATTAACCTTTATGATTTAAAATTTAATGTTAAGATCAATTATTACAATTAAGTAAAATAGGTTGCGCGTGGCAGTTTGTAAATTAAAATCGATGGGATTTAGTATTAATAGGAATTGAAACCTAAACCTCATTTATTGCCACTGTAGCCGACATTCCCTTCGGCGATATTCTCTCCCCAGTTCTTGTCTTGGCTACCAGAGGTTTCCTTCTGCGCACGACGGTTTCGGTCTTGCCTTTCTCTGCAATCCACACCCGACATATGCAAGGACAATGTAGTTCATTCATAGTAAATAGAGCTCTGTTCAGCTCGACATGAGTTAGGATTTTTTTTTAGCAGTGGCCGAGAGTGTTATTGACTTTTTTAAAATTCTCGGGAGCAGGAAATGTCAACCGAATCGATTATGAGCATTTAAAGTAAAAACAACTCGGATTTAATCAATGGTAACCCCTGTCAAAAAGTTCGGATTTCAGGACTGCTGTGTGTCAAAACAGAGAAACGGAATGATTTAGCTATTAGACCTAGGGTGTTTAGATTAGGACTACTAGACTTTGGTGTTAACTACTGTAATGTACATGTTTTAGGGAAGAATTTAAAGAGGGCAGTTGGATTGCTAAGGAATCAGGTAAGTGAATGTAATTAAGCATTTCCGGCACTAGGGCAATCACAGCAAAGGGTATTAGGAAATCACTGAGCTGTTAGCTTATTGACTATGACTGTGGTTTCCACGATATGAAGAGTTATGTAAGAAATGTAAAGTACAGGATGTTCTACTTGTCCTTATGTATGATTTTCTCTATGAACCTCTGTCTAGCATTCATGCAAAGTTATGATTAAGTCGAGAACATGGAAAAAGTAAATGTAACCATGTGAAGTAGAACGGGGAACGACTATGTTATGTAGAACGCGGAATTCTCCCCACTGGTGGAGGCAGCCGAATTAATGGTATGATGACTCGCGAAATCTCCCACGTGAGTGGAGGACGAGTAAAAGTAATGATATGTAGGGCCGGAATTCTCCCAATGGGAGGCCGGATGATGTACATGATTGCCGCGAATAGCAAATGAGTATGTATGACTGACGCGATAGCAACTATGACTATGTACCCCTGTTATTCATCCTCGTTCTGCAATTAATTACATGTTATGTAAAGATACGATGAACATGAATGAAGAATGGTTATGAATTCTGTCTCTGTAAAATTGATACTCATGTATATTGTCAGCATGCATGCCTTACTGTAAGCATTGGCTTATAGTTAAACCTTATGGTGTAGGTTGAAGAAAGGTGTCAGGTGAGGAGTGTATGTTCATAGAGGATGCTTTTAAAGGCTGGTTACTGGAGGCCTGCTCAAGGTGACACGTGCGGGACTGGAGAGGCGATTATGACCCCTGGTAAACTCTTATGTGACAGTCGTTAAAGGATATGGTAGTTAAGGAGGAGTGAGATTATTTTAAAAACGTTGAGCTGAATAACTGTCTAGTGGATCACTGAGTCAGGGAATGATATATAGATGTATGAATGATCGTTGCTTAAGTCTTCCGCTGTATGCATTTGGTGGATGAGTTGTGTTTTTCTCCAGTTGAAAGGAGTCCTTTGGATGATTTTGTGTTCTCTCCCGTAAGACGGAAGCGGATGAGGCAATCTTCCGGCATGAGTCATCGGCAGATGCAGAATGTAGAGTTTGATGGGTAGTCTTCGGCTGAACGTCATCGGAGATACCGAAGGTTAATTGGTTGATGGTTTGTCTTCGGGACGTCATGGCAGATGCCCGAACGCATAGTTGCATGATGTGTAGTCTTCCGGATGACGTCACCGGAAAATGGAAAAATGTGTTTGTCGATTAGCGAAAGGGATGATGTTTAATTTAGCACGCGGACCCACGTGTCCACGGACGATGTTCTTTAGGCGATGTTAAGCGAGTAACGGTACTGCACGTGATGATTTCCGGAACGACTAAATTACTGAGGGTTGTCAACGCATGCAACCCCAGAACCCGAGTGGTATTATGTTAAGAGAATGAGGGGACACTCCCTTTTCCCGGAATTGTCAAGAAACCAATGACGAGTCTACGTCCTCGACTCTGTGAAGTTTTTGAGCGACGAAGGCGTGGGAAGTCGGGCACGAAGAGGGTTCGTTTTTCCTTAATGGTTCGCGCTCTATTACCGTTAAAAAAAAAATATATGTATAATGTGAAAGTTTGTTGTTGAGAAGTAAGTGAATGTCGTAATAGTTAAAAGTCAGGCCAGACGGTTAATGAAAGAAATATGATCCGTGACGGCCCCTGGCAGGGGTAGTTACAAGTTAATCAGCCTCATAGTATACCAAATCGAGGCAGAGAAGTGCTCCTTCCAACGCACCTATTCTTCAGCGAACTCCCCCAGTAAACACACCTGCTGCACTTCTTCACCTACATCACAAAATATCTATTAGCATAATGCCTAAGTAGTAAGCAGTAAATGAATGATAATGCTGATATATGAATTCCTAACATGCAATTTTACTTTCTCATCGGCAATGTATATCGTTTCTGTTAAGATCCCCTGTGAAATTGGGGTGGATCAAACTCCCCAAAGTATTAAAATCCAACGACTCATAGGGGTGGATTAATTCCCTACAGTAATCTTGATTCACATGGCGTTCCTGATCCCCCTGTGAAATTGGGAGTTGGATCAAACTCTCCCAAGATAATATCCACTGTTCTCATAAGGTGGCGGATTATTTCCCTAACAGTTAAATCTGTTCTCATAGTGTCAATATGTCATTCCTTACCATGCCAACATGCATTCAAATTTATTTCCGTTATACTTTAAAAACATGATGCATAGATACCGACACATTCAAATAAACATGTCCTAAAGTTTTGTGATGTAGGACTGAAGGCGCAAGCAAACTTCATACTTGGTCTCCTGGAAATCGCTTGGTTACTTACTTTGGAAGCCCTGTTCACATCATGTTCATAAACAAAAATACCTTTAGATCTAACAAACTCTCAGGCCACACCATTCACAACCCTAAGGAGCTATTTTAGAAGTTCGGATCATCGAACATTTGATTCAAACACAACCCGCACTCAAACTCACTCACAACATTCTAAAAAAACACACCTGGCACGCTCTCTGTATCTAGCCACTAAATTTTGAGAACGACGGGGAAACCTACCTGTTTGAGGAGGAAATGGAGATCGAAGGGGAAAAATCGCCTGGAGCGCTGGTTGAGCTTGAGCTGAATACGAGAGGAAATGGGAAGAACAGTGGCGGCGAAACCTAATAAACCTTGCCTTAAATACGTTATCCACAATAAATTTTTAATTTACCAGTTATCCTACTCCTTCACTTATTAACCTTAATCACTAAAAAAAAAAAACAACACTCAAATTTCAATTTCAAAAAAGAATGAAAAAAAATTAAAATTGGTTTGCCTAGCGTCGATTGTTGACACGTGCGCGCGGCGGTGCGCCTGCAGCCGGCACGTGTGCGAGTGCTACAATTTGATGTTTTTTCAAAATTTTCGTACTTCCAAAAAGTAATCAGATATTTTCTGAAACGTTTTGCAGTATTTTAAGCCCGTTCAACCATTTTTGAGGGTTCAAAAAACTGAAAGCGAGTAAAAAATTTGTCAAAATTATTTTCAAACGTCGTTTTACAACGTGGGATTAGTGAGCCAAAGTCGCGTACAGAGCCGGGGTTGGTTTGGGGGCGTTACATCTACGGCAGATCCAATTGTCTCATGATAAAGAGCATTTATGATCGTCCACTAAGAAAGGTATCGTCAACACAATTCACATTTGTGCAGTTCAGCAGTAGGCAATGAGAAATCTATGGTTTCTATGGACCACCCGGAATGCATTTGTTAGAAAATCAACTTGGACTTTAGCCCAAGGTTATTTGGGAGATTTATTAAAATCACTTTTGGAGGGAGAAAGATGGATTGTAGTGGAAAAAAATTACCAACTGACCTAGCCAAAGGTGTATATTTGGATAGGTAATAAAAAGCTCCTTTTGGAGGAGAAGGAAGGGCTTGTTAGTGTAGAGATTGGGAAGATATAATTGGAGGTCATGCATGGTTAGTTACATGTGTATACGTGGTGGAATTGGCTCTATTAACTAAACACTTGCATGGGCTAGCTGCGCACTTGTTTGTAATGCACACGAACCCGCCACGACTCGAGCGCTACTTTGCTAACTCAACGCGTTTAAAAAATTTTTGTAAATTATTCGCCTCGGTTTTCGGGTTTTTTTGAACCATCAAAAAATGTTGGATGAGCGTCGGGTAAAAATACGTTAAAATACGTTCAGAAAATGTCGGGGTCAAAAAACATTTAGAAATAAAAAAAAAAGTAAAAAAAAAATTTTGTTTTTGGTGGTGTTGGCTCTGCGCTGGAGCGCAGCGCAGAATGTTTGGCGCCCAGCGCTAGAAAGTTCGGGCCCCTCGGGGTGCCAGCGAGCTGCATGCCCAATTTGCGTTTGTCCACATTTTCTCATTTCTTCATTCTTACGCCAAACATTCCAAAAAATTCTAACATTTTTACCACACATGCGACACCTAACCTGTTGTCCGAAAATCTGAAAACCGACTTTAAAACGAGTAATAAAAAAATTAGAGAAACTTAAACCGAACGTAGTTGTTTCAAACCAAAACGAGCGGCTTAACGCATTAAATTCCAAAAACCCAACACCTGGAAATTTAAATGATAAAGACTCTCAAATCATTCCAAACAATTTTACGAACCATATCACAAATTCGTAAAATTATCTTTATTGCACCACCCACTGACACACCCAAACTTAACGACCAGGAATCCTTCACGTTTAACGGTGCGTTTAATAATTTTTCCCGGTTTAGAATTTTATGCCGAGCTTAATGATTAATGTGGTCTTAAGCTAGGTGGGTGGCAACGTGGTAATAAGGCGGTTGTACGGTATGTAAGAAGAAAAGGAAAAGGGTTCAAACTTCATTTTAACACGGTAGTCGCATCTTTACTCGGCGATTGCTCTTCCAAGCTCTGCTGAGACTTTCGAACACTCGGGCGACGATCGGTTTCTTGCCACTACGTTACTCTGTGCCGAGTAGCAGAGGCTGATCTTTAGTTAATACCGATTTCTACTCGGTATTGGGGTTTGGGTTCAACTGAAAGGGTATAGACTAAAGACGGGAAGAAGCGATAAACTAGGATAACTGAGATTACGAAAACTACTAGGGATTGCTTAACACGAATGTAACGTGAGGGAAGAGTGTAAGAGAAGGAGCAAGTGCTAAGGAGACCAGGTTAAGTGATAGGTATGGATGTCGGCCATAGGGACCATCCACAAGGATGTAGATAGTCACGATATGAGATGTAAAGGGTATGTAACCGTGCTCGTGTTCCGTAGTGCTGTACGCTCACGGACAAATGGTTCTGTAGCAAGAGTTAAGAACTCCGTTCATGAATTATCCGTTCTGAACGAAATAAGAGCGTTTCAACCAAGATCCTATTAAAATCCCTGCAACGTGTGAGTGAGTGTGGGTTCGGTTCACCGCCCCAGAATTCCAAGCCGCCCATTAGTGACCAGACAAAACATGCAGAACCCTCTAGGCCCCAGACTCTCGATCACAAGTCAAGCGCATATGAAAGAATACGAGAAAGGACAGATGTGGCATGAACAAGACAAGACCCACTAGGCAGTATCGCGACATGTAATCCGGACTCAGTATGGAAGCATACTACGCATTTAGGTATTAGAAGGACCATTAGATGAGTCGTTACTTCCGAGCTAGAGGGGATCCCATAAGCTTACGGTCTAACAGCCGTGCGCTGTCATGGAGATGTCAGTGGACAGGAAGGCGGATGTTTTTTTTGGAGGGATCGCTGTAATTTGTTGCTTTGATGAGTCGGGCGTAATCGAGTCCAGAGAGCGGGGTGGTGAGGGTAAACGGTCACAAAAAAGTTGTACGATTAGGGAACGCAGATGATAATGAGAACAGGAATTCCTTATAACAACGGAGATGGGATTTTTAAAGGGTGTTGTCGTTGAGGTTGCTGAATGGAGCGATTTTAAAGATTATTGATACGGTTGTTTGCTAGCCTTCCACTATGGTATTTTGATGAAGTTATGAATTTCTCTTTGATGTTACGTGGGTACTAAGTATGATTCGGGTGTGAGTGGTGGTAATTTCCATTGGATGGCAGTTGGTATGATTATAGTGTTTTCTGCGGGGGGTGACAGAAGCGGTATAAGGCATTCTCCGGCGGAAGGTCATCGGAGATGTAGGTGTCTAAGCCATCGGATGATGAGAGTGCATTGTGTTCTAGCGATCAGAGATGTAGAGTGTTTAAGCCAATCGGAGAGGAGAGGGTTATTGTCGTTTATGATCGGCAGATGTAGTGTAATAAAGCACGGATGAGGAGGAGTGTCAGCGTTCGGTGGATGAAGTGATGTCCTACCGGATGACGTATTGGTATTAGTTCGTCTATGTTCGGTGGGCTGAAGTGTATTTCTCAGCCGGATGACGTAATTGGTCTTTGTCGTATAGCGGGTCGGGGGATGAAGTGTATTTCCTAACCGGATGACGTAATTGGTATTTTGGTCTAGCGTCGATGGATGAAGTAGTATTTCATCACGGGAATGACGTAATTGGTATTTGTCGCTCTTAGCAAGTTCTGGTGGCATGTATGTGGAAACTCTCACGGAGATGTAAATGCTTAATTTGTCGTCTAGGGTGACCGGATTGATGTGGTATTTTCTTGTCGGGAATCGTCAGGTAATGTTTTAAGTCAGTCCCGTGAGGCACACATGTCCACGGGCGATGTCAGGGAAAATATGAACATCTAGGGAGACTGTTTCGGGACGGGGCGAGTCTGTAATTAGGCACGGTGCAAGGCCCGTGACACCAGTAGTCTGTTGCTGTGAACGAGGTGTCGCGTGGCGGACACGTGATCATACGGTCGATAGAGTCTAACTCTATCGGTAGGTTGCAGGAGAAGAGATGTTTGAAAATAAAAAAAAAAAGGGCAAACAAAGAGGAATAATATTAACACTACTTAATGAACAAGGTGTAGGAAGTAAGAATCAATGATTAAGAGAAGTACGTAAGGAATTGCGTGCGATTTCGTTGGGGAGGGTAACAAAAACAACCAAAATACCGACGTAAACAGACACTAAATAACCCCGTTCCTCAAACTCCCAGAAATCCATGTCGAGGTGCCTGACACGGCTGCACGGCGCTGATGATGCATCAACGGACTGCATCTAGATCCTGATCCTTGCCACGAAACCCACCTGTTCATTATTCTTCGTCACCTTACACCAGAACAAAAACGTAAGCCCAATGCTTAGCAAGTAGAGAATAAACAAAATGCGACAACACAATGCAATCAACCTAACACATGATAGTTTCTAAACACTCAGTTGGGCTCTTTGCCCAGTGAATTGCTTTAATTATCTCAGAAGCGTGTGATTGTTGAGTAGGCGCACATCATATAAAACCGTCTAGGACGGCCCACACGCGAAACACAGCGCAAAGAACCGACAGCTCTCATCCCATAACCGTTAGGATGGCCATACATGATCTCCCTCGCGATGTAGAATCCGATAACGTCTAGGATTCATATCTTTGACTTTACGTATTAGAAAGTCATCCTTCATAGAGGTTCATCGGGGTCTACACACCAGCACGTAATTCCGACAAGGCACTAATAATCAGATTTCGTATTTTAGCACGGTCATCTATATGAGGTACCCTTCCGGGGTGCTACACTCCAACACGTAATCCCGACAGACACACTACTCCAGATGTATTTTCTAATTACTTTATCTGATTACCATGCACCCTCACAACCAAACCATGACAAATGAAACGTGTTAAAACCATGAGGAATGTCAACGAATATGCAACACAAACACAACACGAAATAAATAACCATTATCCCCCTCCGTCCTATTGGGGAGGCACGAAGGCGAAAAGGATAGCAACCATACTGACGGATTGCTCGACTTTCAATTGCTCACTTCGTTTCTCACTTCACTAAGCTCGAAGACAAACTTAACGAAAACTAAACCTGTTAAATCCAAATAAAGTCTAAGGGATTTCTAACTAAAATAAACAACACTAAAACAAATTGCACTCCAAAACCCCAAAAACAAGAGTTTACACAAAGTAACAACATCTAACTTCGAATGGCCATAACTTCCCGTTTTCAATGATTTGACGCTCCACCCAATCCGGTAAACCTCTACCCGTCATATCCATTGCAAATACTTAAATTACCTAACCAAAACATTGGCCAACTCGAATTGCACATAACAGAACGGGGACATATTGTACAAAACCGGTTTTCTAGCAACTCACTCCCATCCCTAATCTAACCACCCAAACAACCTAAATATCAATATAACGCCTAAATCATTCAAGTAGGAAGAAAACATCAAGGAGAACACAATGTTCGGAATTCCAAATCTAGGGTTTTCAAACCCTCCCTAACTCACTCAAAAACACTTCAAAAAACACTAATTAATCACACAATAAAATAATGCCAAACTAAAAACCCACTCAAAACTTTTGACCTCAAAAAACCCAAGCAAGAATTGAAGAAAGGGAGGAGGTGATCGCTTATGGAGGAAGAAGGCCAATCATGGAAGATGAAGAAAAACTCACTGTTTTGCCTTTTTAACCTAACCATTCTCTCCATTTTAACTTTCCAACCCCAATCTTTTTTTAAAATGCATTCAACCTCCCCTTTTTCACTTGGATTCCAACGTGAGATCACTTGAATGCCCACCAATCACACACTTTTGTAAAAAAATTGTTCTTCTTTTCATGGTCAAATGCCTTGGAATTCAACACCTTTGCTTTTTGATTTTCAAACATTCATTCTTTTTTCTCTGCAATGTTACACTTTAACTCTCTACATTGACCATAACGAACCGTCTAATCCAAGGCTTACGGCGTTACAGGGGGAAATCATAAGTGTTAATGTATGGTCTGAGAAGCTTTACTTGTCTACAGTTGAAGGGTTTTATCCGGTTCTTTTTTGTTTTAGTTGCTGTTACTTGGTGGTCAATAAACAACTATCCTAGTGAGTTGAAGGCCCTACTGGGACCAGAAGCTTCGCAAGCTCAAGCATACTTCTAGTTAGAGGACAAGGCTTGGGTCTAATGTAGGATCCGCTCAAGGACCTCTGGTTTAGGTAATATCTAAGCGTTCGCGAGAGACGTTCGTCTTTGGTAGGAGAGATTATGGTGTATTTGGGGATCTGCGTGCTCCCTGGTTAGAACCACTAAAGGGGTCCCAATAGTTTGGACTTGAGTAGGCTACAAAAAGATATACAACCTGGCAAAGGAACGGGAAAGTCCAAAGAAATATGACCCATGCCCGTTAGGTTCTAACAAATTCTGTGGGAGGCTAGCCCTACTGAAATTATGCAAGTCAATTATGTCTCACCGATAGATACTTCTAATTTTGTTCTAGATTCTTCCTATCTATAGGTCATTTATGATGCATGAAGGGCTCGTGCAAGCTGA
This sequence comes from Begonia masoniana, assembly GCA_022432975.1. Taxonomy (NCBI): domain Eukaryota; kingdom Viridiplantae; phylum Streptophyta; class Magnoliopsida; order Cucurbitales; family Begoniaceae; genus Begonia; species Begonia masoniana. Next base: position 7,810 of record JAJTVD010000742.1, on the reverse strand, counting down.
TGCAGAATTTGAAAAAGGAATTGATCGTGGATTTGAACCTGTGATTTCGACGACTCCTCATAACTCACCGAAAGAGAAAATCCAAGGCTTGAAGTCAAAAGGAAATTATACATATTGGTTGGACGGAAACAGATCGGATGTATTTCATAAAAGCTCCTTTTTCCTTTCTTTTCAACTCATTTCTATTATAATTTCTTTTGATGTTTTGGCTCGGCTACCCCCCTCCCCCTCGTCATGTTCAAAGGGTTGCGCCCCTCTTCATTTTGAGCCCAGTCGAGAGGCTAAAGGTTTACTTTGGATCAAAGCGTAATTTCTCTCCGCCGACAACTCATAAAGTGAAACAACGTAAACATTAAGCCCTTTACACTATCTCAATTGTTAAGTGTAAACTTTTCTTTTTCTTTTATACCTAATAAAACTCTAAATCATTTTTTGACACAAAAAAAAAACCCATTTTTAGGAAAACGTATTTAATTGAAAGAAACTAGGAAACACTTAATTTAAAGTAGCAGAACCGAGGTGTAACGCCCCCGAAACCAGCCCGGCTCGGTGCTACTGCTAACCCAAACGTGTTTAAAACGAAGTTTTAAAAAATTTTGTAAATTCGACCCGATTTTAAGGTTTTCGCTCACCCTCAAAAAATGTTGGGAAACGTGCCCAAAATGACGTTTAAAATACGTTCGGAAAATGGCGGGTCAAAACAATTTAGAAATAGAAAAAAAATAAAAATTAAAAAAAAAAAAAATCAGTTAGTGGCGCTGTGGGCGCCGCAGCGCGTGCCCCCAGCGCGCCGCGCGCACTGTGGGCAACAATCGTCGCCCCGCGGCGACCGTCGCCACACCCTCTGCTTTTCGCCAAAAAAGCGCCCGTGGGAGATCGATCGTCACACAGGGCGATCGATCGCCGTACGCTCGGTTTTCAGCCCCAAAAATGGCCCAAATTCAATTTTTCAACTGTTCAACTTTCTTCATTTTCTACGAGCAAAACAATTGCCAAAAATCCAAAATTTTAACCAGTACACTCCCGACACCCAAATTCTTTCCAAGTCGCGTAAAATTTAGAAAATAGACTTCAAACAAATAATAAAAAATAGCGAACGGTAAACCCGACGTTATTTAGTTAAAATCAAAAACGGACGGCGTAAAAAACACCTAAAAATTGGATTAAACCAAAACCGCAATTAAAATCGGAAATCCACCAGTGTGTAAAATCCCAAATACTACACACAATATCCACAACAAAAACCAACCTCCAAACTCCAAATAGTTAGAAAACTCATATAAATACGACGTAATAAAACGTCCACTTTTTCTCAAAACAAAAAAGTACAAAACATTTACAAACAAAAACCATGACACCAAAAACATTCACCTACCACACTACCCGAGGAAGACAGTGGCCAAGAGGGCACCGACAACAGCCTGCACGGCACCACACACCGTTACTCCTCCGTCTGCCGGTCTATCCTGAGCTGCTCTTCTGCCTCACCTGTAATAATACTCGACACTACACCATAGAACACACACACACCACGTAAGTTACGCTTAGCAAAGTAGGGGAAAACACATAATAAACATACACCCACAACTACCACACCAACCCGAACACACATCCAAGTATCGCTTCCCAATTTCATTTCCATTTAAAGTCTCGCTCCAAGATGGCTCTCTACCCCAATCACTAATACACATCGAGTCTCGCTCGTAAGATGCGTGTCCATCTGAGTCCGCTCCCAAGAGGCCCTAACCAATCACCTATTACACATCCGAGTCTCGCTCCCAAGTTGAGGGCGGGGTAACAATCTATCCGAGTCTCGCCTCCTCTAAGATGGCCCTAACCCAATCACACTATTACACATCTGAGGTCCGTCCCAAAATGCGTATCATCCGAGTCACGCTCCAAAGGATGACCCAACCTCCGAGTTCTGCTCCCAAGAGGGGCACTACCCAAAGTCACACCTGAGTATCGCTCCCAGGTGGCACTCACTACCCCTTCCTCTCAAGCTCACAGACCCTTTTACATTTCAAACTCACGTCACCCAACCAATACAAGACAAAGGCAATCATCGAACAAAATACAAGACAAGATCCACACAAACAAATAAATACAAAGCAACCATACAAACACACACACAATTTCCTATCGTTCAATGATTTTTTTTGTAGGCCCGAAGCAACAAACACGCACCCATACTTACTGATTGCTAGACTTTCAATTGTTCACTTAGTACGATAATTCTCTCGCCGCTCACCTAAAATAACGGAAACTTAACTAGTAAGTCACTATAAAATTTAAGAAACCATAATTGAGACAACCCTCCCTAAGCCTTAAAACCCGATTTTTATACACTTACCGTCCACATTAAAACGCCATCACACTTTCTGTTTTTCAACGGATTTCGACGTGCCACCCCAATTCGAAAAACCTCTACACGTCTACTATCCATTGAAAACACTAAATTAACCAACTAAATGCAATGGCCAACCAAAAGTCCAGAAAACAGAACGGCCACATATGTAAAAAAGCGATTTTTCCAAAAATCATTTCAATTATAATCTAACTCCATAAACCACCTAAAACAATTCATTCAAAAAACTAAAAAGCAAATGGCAAGAAACCACCAACCTTAACTCAATTTTCGGAAGTCACACTTAGGGTTTACCAAACCCTCCATAAACTCCTCAAAACTCTCCACTAAACACCAAAATTCAACCCCTTAAGGTGATAAAACTAAAACCCCACTAAATTTACCTAAAATACTTGAAAAGCACTTGATGAAATGCCACAGATTGGAGGGGGCTCATGGTGCAAGGAACCGGAAGGGCAAGAGGAAGAAGAAGCGGTTTGATGTTTTTCTCACATTTCTCTTAATTTATAAAAACAATCTTTTTACTTTAATTTTCCTCCACAATTGTTGAAAATTTTTGATTAAACCATCAATTTGTTACTCTTTGATTTCCAACGTGCCACCAACCTTAAATCCCTCATTTTCCAGCACTTTACATAAAATTCTCTGGCCTATTGCGTTGTTCACCTACTTTCGACACTTTCCACATATCTTGGTTTGAAATTTTCAACTCTTTGTTTGACAAGTCACTTCAATTCACTATTCATACATATCATCACCCTTCAATCTCTCTTTTCATTAATATTAATTTGAATTTGCAACACAAATTCTATTGGTTGAAATATGACTTTCAAACTTTGAATGTTCAACACTTTCCTCTTCTCCATCTCTTACACAGCTTATAACTTTTAAATACTAAACTTCCCTACATCTAAAACATAGGCTACGCAAGCTATAGAAATTTTTCGGGGTGTTACCCACTAGGGAACAAAAAACGGGCATTCTTTACTGATTTCCACAATACGTCGATCGCAAGTGTATCCCGATGAGCGTGGACGCGCTGCCACTTAGGAATGTAACTTTGTCGATCCCGAGCGGTCGCGGCAGTGTGGCCGATCGATCGGGCGGCTATGAACATTGAATGATCCCGATCGAACCGTGGTAGGGGCCCGATCGATGGGCCACATATAGATCATGGCGGAAATTTTCCTCAGATCACGATCAGATTGCCCCACTCGCGGTAGGGGTGTCCGATCGATCTTAACGCCTTTTTCTTCTTTTCTCTCTCTTTTACAATAGCCTTTAACCGTAAACCAATTCACAAGAAAAATCATCATTTCGCCTTTGCTCAACCACCAAATAAACGACTCAAAAAGTATCCTAAAATCCAATTAGCTCGGGGATAAACTCTACAAATCCAACCACGTGGAACTCCAAAAAACCGAGCATTATCTAGAAGATAAACTCTACAAAATCCAACCCAGGGATAGTCAAAAAACAAAAAAACAAAAAAAAAAAAAAAAAAAAAACAAAAAACGAGCCTATCCATGATTTAACCTAAAACGTCTCCACACATTACTATAAAAATCCGAATAATAAAACTTAGTAAAACCGTTTATAAAAACAAGTGGACTACAACGATCAACACATAGTTATCAGTTATCCAGAACCAAGCATCCTAAAATGTTCTATCCGTACAATAACCTATCTCCTATCATCAAATCCTGCATAAAAAACACTTATCCATCCCAGGGTTCAAAAGCCTCACGACTGCCCAGCACACTCCCACAGGGACACATTCACCAACCGGTTCATACGTCGGGCGGAGAAAGAACATCTTCTCACCGGTTTCAAAGCCACCCTACACCATTAGAGCAATTAGAGTTAAAAGGCTCAGTAAATTACGTAAATGCACAAAATGCGAGCTATGGGTATGCTGTTAGTAAAATAATGTAGTCATCTTAGACTTTGCCTAGTCATTTATTACCGTTTAGCTCTTCATTTCCTACATGTTCGCAGATTCATTTCCGACCTTTACGCTACTCATTTCCTCCCCTTTTCGCTATCATTTCCCACCTTTTCGCTATCAATTCCTTTTCTGAAACATTCCTACTTGTCGCTACTCATTTCCTTTATAAAAGTTACGACTTTTCGCTTTTCATTCCTTTCCTTTCCCTTTTCTTTTTTCATGAAAACCGTAGTGCAGAAATAATTTTCGTATGCTTATCAAAGAACCATATGCATCGACAATCATGTAAATAACTAAATGTAAGAAAAGCATAAAAACAAAACACGAAATTAAGAAAAGACATTCTAGTGCACAATCAAACTAAATACCAATGACCTACATAAACAATACATCACAAAAATCTCGAACAATAAAACTCTATGGTGTAGGCCGAACAGCCAAGCGAGTCACGAAGACTTACTCCGTTCGTTTGCAATTAGCTCATTCACGAGCGTTGTTCACTAAGCAATTTCACAACATTTGTCGTTTAGATACGGTTTAAAACGGTTAAATGTCCAAATTAACAAAACTTAACTAACGAAATTTCCTAAAACTCTAAATTAACCCATGAGGTCTTTCACGCGAGCAATTTGTGCTTGCAAGTCTAAACCCCACTAATGGAGTTTCCAAAGTACCAAATACCCGAAAATTGAAAACAACAGATTTCTTAGAACAAACGACGTCCAATAATCGATATAGGCAAATAAAATTCCTAACAAAAACCCTAATTGTAACAACCTTAAAATTGAGAATAACGGTTACACAGTAGAAATTACCTCGAACACGATAGGAGAGGAAAACGTGAAGAGGCAATCATCGCGGAGAGGGGGGGGGGGAATCGCCGTCGAAGGGGAAGGAGACAAAATTTAGGGAGAAGGAAAGGGTTTGTGATTAATAAACTGGCTGCAAAATACAAGTTTACCCTTCGTTGTAAATCGATAGTTTATCCTATTTTCGTCTATCGATTCTGTTTCTCCAAAATTTTCGTATTCACCAATAATTCTAATTATTCCAAGGGTTTAATAAAACCTGTCTGTTCGTCAAAAGATTATTTGTTATTTCTACGGATTAAATCTCCATAGATTCAAGAAACCGGAACTTAGTCTATTAATCGGTTGGAATTCCTTAATTCCAATACTGCTCCCCTAATTATATTAAATAACGGGGATTCTAATAAACGCTTTTCCTTTCGCAAAAAGATTAATTTGTTATATTACCAAAAAATGCTTTATATCTTGGAATATTAAATCCAGTAACGCAGGGGTTACACAAACACCGATCCCTAGCTTTGGGGGCATTCCCCTAGGTACTTTTGCTAGCCTTGGACCTTTGATCGAGTTGTAAAGTCTTCGATAAAACAAGAGGACTAATGGAATCAAATCGGAGTCAACGGAAGCAAGGCCTTTCCTTTTCTACGATTGGTGCACTTTCAGCCCGAATTGACCTTTCGGCTGGTAGTTCATTAAGGCCTTCGGGCAAAGAAAGTACCAACGTACCCAATGAAAATGCCTTCCCTTTATTTACTTAACAGCTGAACAAGACCATTGACGGAAAGATAAATCGCATCCAACCTTCTTATGAATTGAAAGGTCAAATCGTCCCGGACTGGCATCGAGAGCAAAGCAGACACTTTCCCGGCGTTCTATGAAATAGAATCCTTAACTTACCTACTCAACTAAAGGGCCAAGACTTTAGTAAAAACCGACGGGGATTACATGGCATATGGAAGAAGGTCAAGAGTTTCTTTCTTTGAATCTTAAATAGATCAGCGCCTCTTAAATCGGCTGTTACTCAACAAGAAATTTCTTGATTATAGTGATTTGGTCGGGTATTCATGGTGAAATGATACACTGCTGTTCATCTGCACAAAGAACATCGAAGTTGTTGAACCGGCAAAAGGACTGATCGCACTACTACTTCATACTCTGTTTGAGCTATGCCACGAGTGGAGCTAACTCTGGAAGTGACAGCTTTCACTCCCTTTGCGCTAACTGAGTAACAGTTAGGATGACTAGCAATGAGCGCTACTAGTCCCAGAAAGGGGGTTCTTGTCTATCGATTTATTTTTTTTTCTCCCCATCTTTATGGGAGGCACTTTTAACGTAGAAACATGCGATAAGGGGAGATTTTCAAGAGGAAATAAAGAAGTCTTGTGGGAAAGAAAGAATCAGTGTGAATGCCAGCTGTCAAGCGACAGAAGGCATTGACGCCACCTGCTTAGTTTGAGGCTTGTTAGAGTCTGACATTGCCCCCCAAAAATATGGAACACCTAGACGCTAGTCGTTGTAGTGTAGTAAGCTAATGGATAGAGCAAGTGGTCGAGTGATTTATAGAACGAGCAACATTTCAAATTACCATCTCTTTTTTGATTTCCTCCACTCACCTCTTTTTTATATAAGGCGAATTGAAGTCTGGAAACTCTTTATTGGCTAGTGTAGTAGACTCTATTATAGGTCAATCGGAACAGCCATATAGCTTAGATTTCTTTGGGCGTAACCATACGAGGTAAGGCCCTCGTCTTGGGAAAAAAAAAAACTAGGAAAAAACAAAGTTAGAGGCATTTCCATTCATATCAATTTGGGTTTTTGCTGCACCACTATTTTGATCTGCTCTTCTTCATCCGGAATCCTAGCAAACCTGGACGCTCGAATACAATGGGATTTCACTCCTCAAATAGCTTCTCTTTGGGTTTTAAACATTGCTAAACAATTAGTACTACTGTTTGTATTCACTTTTTGTAATTGACACTTGTTGCTGTGTTTTATGCCTCTTCCAGCAACTCAACCCCCCACATGAACATTTCCATACTTATTTTAAAGTTTAGGTTTCTATTAAAGTGTTTAAGTTACTACCTTTTGTGGTTAATCACGTTTGGTGGCTGTTTGCAAATATGAATACAAAACACTCTTTTTAGTGATACAGAAAAATTCTGCTTTGTTTATGTGGTGTTTGTTGCTGTTTTCACCATTAATGAAAGCAACGAAACTTTACAGCAGGTTTGAGACTTTAGGTTGAATAATATTGTTGAAATCCTACTTATGTGTTGTATGCTGCCTATTTCAAAAAAGTTCAAAGACATATTCTGTTTTTTTTTTTTTTTAACAGCATGTGTCTGCTAAAATGGGAAAGTATTATGTTGTACAATGGGGACCACTTTTTGTGTGACCTACTTTATTATGTGTTAACTTTTTCCCGCATGTATTACGAATCATTTAATTTTGAAGTTACGTGATTAATCAAGGATTGCTGCGTGAGTGAGTTTGTTACCAAAAAAAGAGTAACACTCCCCCAAAAAAGCTGTTTTTGTTGAGAATGTTTTGATACCTAAAATGGAGGAAAATTGAAGTTGATTGTGTAACGCCCCCGCGACTGAACCGACCGGCCGGTTGCGTACTTTGCTACCAAACCGTTTTTAAAATGACGTTTTTAAATAATTTTGATAAAATTTCTGAATC
>JAJTVD010000717.1:0-16987 GCA_022432975.1 Begonia masoniana | reverse complement strand
AACATAACGAAGCCTTAACCAGGGGTTCATAAATCGCTATCCAGTCCCACACTGTCACCTTGAGCATCCTCCAGCAACCAGCCATCCTTAAGCATACTCTTTGAACAAACATCCTCACCTGAACCTTCTTCACCTCCACCATAAGGTTTAACTATAAGCCTAATGCTTAGTAGGAATGCTGCTGACAGGTAATACGAGTACACAATTTATTAAAAGAGAATACGTTCATAACCATTCATCATTCGTGTTCATCTTTACCAGCTTAAATAACAGTATTTTTTTTTTGGGACAAAATGTCCCTTCTGCCCTTCTTTTGGCCGATCATAAAATAGGTTTTGTATATGGATGCATTATCTGGTTTTTAATGTTTTACTTTAAATTTATAAATCATTTTGTTTAATGGTTTAAACCTGGTTCAATTCTGATCCAATTAAATTTTCTATTTCATTTTATATTCGCTAGGTAGAGTTTTAGTTAAAGGATAGGGATAAAATATATAGATATTGTACGGAGATTGGGTAAAGCTTTAGGGTCGTGACAAATTATGGTATCAGAGCCCCCGGGTTTTAAAATCGGTCTCTGTAGACCTAAGCGATGCCCAGCCTACGCGGACATTTCTCCCTGTACGTATGTTTATAGCTTATTTATTATTTTCTTAGCCGTTTGTGTTGTTAACCTTATATAGGAGTTACTAGAAACTATGTGAGTGAGGAAAGGAAACGATCGAGAGATGACCGAGACGTTACATTGATACCCTTAAGGACTTTAGTGCCCAGCAGATGGAGGGAAGGCTCAGGTAATGAGAGACATTCAACAGGTGGGCACACCATTATTGATCGAGGGGCATTAGAGCTCGGAGAGAGAAGAGGCAGCAAACCACTCCCCCCTTTCCTTCATCCCTGGTCAATAAGAGGTGGAGAGATCTAGAGCTTCCAACATATCGATTCAAGGGACAGTCTAGGATCCCTCTTCAGCCGAGGAGGGAATTCGCACTATGGAGGCACATGCTGGCGTAATTGCTAGCTAGAAGACGGAGATAGGGTCGAATTGGGGGACCTACAATTGGCACTGGAAGATCCGATTGGGTTGGGCTTCCAACATCATTAGACGACCACCGACGTGACGATTTGGATGGGGGAGATTGAGAGTTGTTTCTATGGAAAGTATATTCGCATACCGTACGGGGACGCAAATGGTGAGTTTATGCAGTTACGGACGGTCGAGTTCTATTGCCGAGTACTTGAGGAAGTTTTGAAGAACTTTCTCGATCGCGCCCGTCAGGTCAGCGTTAACGAGGACAAGGTATGCCGATTTGTTAACAGGGAATTAAGTTAAGGAGTTCCGGATGCGGCCTTACAATCGGGTGCGGAATGTATCATTACAGCGATAGTGGCCAGGGAGCTGATATTGAGGCAGGGAGTAAGTTCTGCCAAACCGAGGGAAGACATCTTAGGGAGGTTTCTTCCGAGAGCTAGTCCTCAGTCCTGAATCGAGGTTGGCAGCCAGAACCAGCATCAAACAACAACAGGAGGGGATGTTTAAAAGACCTTGGAAGGAAGAGGGCAACGTCGCGGCAAAGTAAAAAAAGCAAGTATAAGGGGGCTCACATGCCTTGGTGCCCAAAGTGTCAGAGGAGAGGCAAACGGAGAGGCCGACCAGGGGCCACTCTAACTGTTCAAATGTGGTAAGTCGGACAGTTTATTTAAAGATGCCCGAAACAGGGTCGAGATCAGCATGTGCAAGTGATCAGAGGAGGATTATGCGAGGATTCTTCGCATTTATAGAGACTGGTGATGTCGATAAGAGGATTAAACCTGCCGTGATAGAAGGTACATATGATATGGGGTTCTAGAGGTAGCTGGATGTCTTCTGTTAGCAAGGGGCTACGCCCACTCTTTTGTCCATGCTTGTGTGTCTAGATGAGCTGGCGCATGAGTTAGCAAGAGGCAAATATAGTGTGATGTACCTTCGGGAGATCGTCGCGTCAGGTCGTTGTGGTCCAGGGCAATTAATATCGATTGGGATAGAACCCTCTATGCTAGCCTTATATTATAGGCATAGAACATTATCATGTCTTATCTTGGGGTGGACTGGCTATCACAGCACTTCGACCACACAGCGATTGTCGATCCGGATTGTCACCTTTCGACCCTGGGTAAAGCGAGTTTTTTACAGGCGATGAACAGATTGAGTAGCTCGACAGTCTTATTCTTATGAAGGTCCACGAGCATTTAAGGTGGGCGTGTCTATTAATTGGCCTCAGTATTGATTTCCGTTGCTCAGGCGTAGTGAAGCCGAGCGACATTCCATAGTTAGAGAATTCGCTGGATATCCTCGATGATCTTCCCGGGTTACCGCCAGCGGGAGATGAATTACTATGATGTTATCAAATGGCCGCGCCAAGGTGTAAGAACCCTTATGGTTGGCACCAGCCGGAGTGACAGGCGTGGAAGATCCGCTGATGAGTGTAGCGAAGGTTTACTTGACCCAGTGTTTCACCTGGGTGCGCTGTCTATCGTCAAGAAGAAAGAAGGGACCCTCAGGATGTTGCAGTGATTACAGGGAGTTGAACAAATGCGATTGGAAAAATAAGTATCCATTGCTCGGACGATGACTTGGTTTGTATCCGCTACATAGGTGTGCCCGATGTTTCCAGGATGCTAAGAGTCATTGGACCTGGCTCGGGTTATTATCAGCTGAAGAGGCCGGAGGCTGATATTCAGAAAACGGCTGTCCGAATGAGGTACGGGCATTAATGAGTTCCTTGTCATGTGCTTTTGAACTTACTCAGGCCCTGCAGCGTTATGGATTTGAGGAACCGTGTCTTCAAGAGTACTGGACAGTTTGTGGGCTGGTTTCATCGACGATCTTGATTTACTCTAAGACGAGGAAGAACACGAGGTCATCTGAGGATTGTTTTAAAAGATTTGAGGTCAAAGCAGCGTATCCAATAAGTTTTTGAAGTGCGCGTTCTGGCTAGGACAGAGTGAGCTTCCTTGGCCATCTTATATCGCAGATGAGTTCTGGTGATCGAGCAACACATTCAGGTGGTCACGAGGATTGCCACAGCGAAGAAGTACGTGAGGTGCGTGGAGTTCTCGGATTAGCTGGATTTATCGGAAGTTCATAGAGGATTTCGAAGATCGCACTTCCTCTTTCCGTCTGACTCGAAGAACGAGAGATTATATGGTCGTCTTGCTGGTTATAGCAGTTTTGGCATTAATAGCAGAGATGACCACCGCTCCAGTATTGGGTTACTGTGGAAGGATGACAAGTTCAGTATATGTTGATGCGTAAGGAGTTGGACTCGGTTTGTATGTCGGAGAGGGGAGAAGTTATTGCTTATGTTTCGGCAGCTGAAGCGTACGAGGAATTACCCTAGCACGACCTTGAGTTAGAAGCATTGGTTCTTCGCACTGAAGATATGGAGACATTATTTATATGGGCAGCAGTGCGAGAATTTTATGACACAATAGCCTGAAGTATTGATTTTATCGAAAAAAAGGAGGAATATGCGACAGCGAACGGTGGTGAGTTCGTCAAAGACTGACGTTTTGATATCAGTACCATCCAGAAAGGCGAAAACAAGGTTGGCTGATGCCTTGAGTAGAGGTGCATTTACGGTCAGCCATCCTAGCAGCAATGTCAGTACAATGCGGTGTGAGATTGAGAGGGTTTGAGTGGAATAGTGGCAGGGAAGTCCAGTATGCCTCACCAACATCTCTTAGGTACGACATGTTGGAACTAAGATACGCGAAGCTTCAAACAGGAATGATACGGAGACGAGGAGCTCGTGAGATGACGTTGGGTGAGCGTCGAATTTTTCCCACGATCAGGATGATGGTATTCTGAAGTCAGGCCCTAATGGTGGTACGTTGCTAACGCCGCAGGATTGAAGAAAGAGCTATTGGCGGACGGCACATCTCGGGATTAAGCTGTGCCCGGGAATTACAAGACTGTACGGGATTTGAAACAACATTCTGGTGGCTAACATGAAAAAGGGATTGCAAAATATGTAGAAAACTTGCCAGGTTGTAACAGGTAAGAGAACCATCAGGAGGCCGGCCTGGAAACACGAACTCGCCAATGCCTCTTCCAGAGGGAAATTGGGCGTAGCATCTCAGGATTTTATTGTGGGGCTCCGAGGGACAACGAGGGCAGATGGTTGGTTTGCGGTGATCGTGGACGATTGACAAAGTCGGCCCACTTATTGATATGGAAGGATGACATCTATATGGGACCAGCTACAAAGAGCTTTCATGGCAGGAGATTGTGAGACGACGGAGGTGCCAGTTTCTATAGTTTCAGGATCGTGATCGAGATTTACTCGAAGTTCTGGAGGAGCCTGCCTACAGCTATGGGGGATCAGCTAATCAGCACGGCATTTAGCCTCAGAATGATGGAAGACAGAGAGGACTAATCAGATCTTGAGGATATGCCTCAGAGCTGGGCTGGAGTTTCAGGGCTCTGTGGAGAGAACTTTTCATTAATTGAGTCTCGTACAACAACCGCTTCAGGTACATTGGCATGGCAAAGTAGAGGCTTTTTTACGGTCGAAAGTGTGAGTTCCGTTATATGGGACGAGGCGGTGGGACCAGCGTCGGGTCCAGCGATTCTACAACAAGGTAGAGAGAGTTACCGTATCCGAACAAACATATTGAGCATAGGCTCAGCGCCGACAGAAGGCTATGCTGACACGAGAGGGGAGTAGAGCTGGACGAAGGTGCGAGGTTTTATCTTAAAGTGTTCTATTAAAGGGTGGCGAGATTCGGAGAAGGGGTAAGTTGAACCCTCGTTGTGGGACCCTCATTCTGAAAAGGTCGGAAAAGCTGATACAGATTGAGGGCTTCCGGCTTTTATGGGGGGTATCCACGACGTATTTCATGTGGTCTATGCTTCAGGAAATGTTTTGCGCGATCCGCCGAATCGTGGAGTAGAGAGATCGAGGTTACAGCCTACCTTGACATATGAGGAGGGCCGGTAGTATTTGGGTCTTCCATCAAGGTGTTGCGCAACAAAGAGAATCGCTAGTAACGTTTATGGGCGGAACCAACGAGGTGGAAGCAAGCTACATGGGGAACGACAGCAGAATCTGATGCTTAAGTATCATGAGCGTTTGGTATGATTTAATTTTGCAGGACAAAATTATATAATAGTGGGGGAATGTTATTACCGGCGTACGGAATATGTTATATATTATGTGATGGGAAAACCCAAATTTTTGGAATATGCAATCAAGCTGTTTTTACGAAAAGAAAGGTCAGGACAATCAACGTAATAGCCATTTTTAAGAATTATGGGATTCGGAATAATATGCTAATTTCGAGAGAGTCCATTCACGTTAATATAAAGAAGATTTTGTAAAAAGTAGTAAACGAAGTTGATTTGCGAACAGACAGTTTTAATGGAGCCCTCTAGTAATAAGTTAAAGTTATTGGTGGAAATTTGGAGAGTTTGAGAAACCGCAGCGTCGGAATTAAAGAAATACAGCCGAAAAAACAATAGAAAAAACAAAGGAAGGGCAAAAAATTAATTTGCCAAGTCAAATTTTAATTAAAATACAAAACTTTCTTTCTTCTCCATTTCTCCTGCGCTCCACGATCGCCAGAGAGTGCGAATGTCTCTCCTCCTACGGCTAATCATTTACGACCTCCGATTCGTGTCCTGCGTTTGTTTTCTTCACTTTTCTCTCCAGAGCAACGCTTAGGTATGAATCTCCGATTAGAGAATGGATTTAGATTTTATGGAGGTAAATCATTGGGTTCGTTTGTTTGTTAAAAAAAATCGATGATTAGGGTTTGGAATCGCTAGATTGTTGTAGTTCCCGAAGGTATCATGACGTATTGACGTTATTGGACGAGTTAGAGTAATAGTGGAAATTGTAAAATTGGAAAATTTCGGGTTTTTTAGGAAACACTCGTATGGGATTAAAACTATTGAGCGGTATACATTGTTTTAAATATCGAGAGTAGGTTCAGACTTTAGGAAAATTCGTAGTTAAGGTTTGTGGCATTGGGAGTGTAGAGGTTGAATATTTAACGATAACAACGTTCGAAATTGCTTAGGTACACACGCCGTGGACGGAGCTTGAGTGCTTTGGGACACGAAAGGGACGTTCTCGTGATCTTCTCTGGTCTTCGTTGGCCTAACCGTAGTCGAAAGTCGTCTCGAGAGTTTCAGAGAGTCTATAGGCTAAAATTGTTTTGGGGTAGTAGAATTTAGTTATGTATAGGTTATGATTTAATTGCTTATTGTCGATGGTACAAAACTGTATGTTACTTTCTGTCTATTGATGCTCACGCATCAGGGTTTTATAAAGCATGAAAACGAATTTTAGCACGTGTTTTAAGGAAAATTGGCGATGGTGGGTGATGAGGGCTATTGATCTAGTGTGTAGATCGTACTTACGGGTCGTCACAATCCCACATCAACAGTAATCCATATAGTGACAGGTCACGCGAGATGGAGCGAGACACGGGTACGTGTTGTAAGCGGGTAATCCCCTTAGCTGGAATGAGTAGTCCGACCGCGCTGGTCCTCTCCGGTTAGTGGGAAGAGACTCCGATTGGACTACCACAGAGTAAAGTAAAGTAATGAAAATGATGCATGATTATTGACATAGATGCACAGAATGCATTGCATTGATGTAGAAGCTTTGAGAATTTATCTCATAGGTGTCTGTCATGATGTAGGTGACTACGAGGGAAAAAGTGTGAGGATGAGATCCCTACACCTGAGGATGTGATCAGTTGACGGAGGATGGCTTGCAGTGGTGTGTTGCGCATTCGCTGCTTGGCCTGACCCGTGGGGAAATATGGTACATGTTTTGAGTAGAGGACATTTGGGCTAATGGGAATTAGAGAGATTTATTGTATAGATAGAAACATTTGGGTGTGGTTTGTATAGCGATAGGTTGGATTTAAGTTTTATGTTTGAAAGTTTTGCGGAAAACCCATTTGCTAACGTTGGGTGATTTCAAAAACAGGGGGGGGGGGGATTGTTTAGGTTTAACATATCCACGCAGTGTTTTAACAAAAACGGATGGTGTTTTTAATCGAGACACTGTTGCGTATTTTTGGGGGGAATGGTAAATGAGATAATTGATGGGGTGGGAAGTGTTATTGTTGAAAGAATAGTTGAGCGGTTATGTTGAATCTGTATGGTTTGAATGTGAAGTTTGGTGTTAGAAGGAGTGTGAAAGCGGAAAAGGAAAGAAGGATGAAAGAGGAAGCCAAGTTCTCTGGAAAATCGTTTCCAGAGGATTAGCGATCGATCGCAGGGAGGGAAATCGATCGCCCTTTGGTAGTGGATTGCGCTCTAGAAGGAATTCCAAAAGCGGCATGCCGAACGACGCCTGCGATCGTCGGTTTTTTTTTTATGGTGGTAAATCGCCAGAGGTGCGTCTGCCAGGCGAATGAATTTTTTCCCGGGGTCCCCTTTAGCATGATCGCTTGTGGCAAGCGATTGCCCGATTTGGGCAACAATCGCCCTGGCATTTTGGGACAAAATGCCCTTTGCCATTTCTTTGGCGATTCCTTAAAATATATGTTTTAATTAAATGTGTAATGTTGTAATTAAAATATTTAATGTTTTGTTTTTATAGTGGTTTAAAACATAGGTTTCAATCGATTCAATTCAATTTATTTTGGTTTATATTCGCCTAGAGTTATTTAAAGGTAGGGATAAAAAATATTCTATATATACTATATATAATATATATAGAATATATATAATTATATATAATAATATATAGATATATATATATAGATATATATGTACGGGAGATTGTGTTGAGCCCGACATGCAAAACAGACTCTAGACACTCGATAAGGGACCGTTAGTTCCTAGGCTGGAAAAACCGAAGGAAATCCGAGGAATATAAATGTCAAAGAAATACTAACCAAGCTCGGAATTGAATGAGAAAATTTTAGGTGAGTTGTTGTGAAGTGGGAGTGAGATGTGTGGTGAAGTTTGTGGTCCAGATCGTGATTTGAGGTTCGTTATGATATTTTTCCGAGACGGCGTGCGTGTCAATGGAGCTTCCGGAAAGAGTTTCTTCCAAGGAAGAAAAAATCGATTCAAGGAAACGGTTAAGGCAAATCTTTCTGTTTTCCGCCCTCAAAGAAAGTGGAGAAGGAGGTGGCATTCCACTCCAACTAGCTACCAAGCAGAAGAATGGTTCGGGGGTGCCGACCCCGTCGGTGGTGTAAACCGAGTTACCTTGGATACGCGCCTTGCTGCCAAGTTTTTTCGTCAATGAGGGAGGAAAATCCGTGGGGCTCAGAAAAATATCCAAAAAAAGTTACAAACACCAATACCATTAAATATGACCAATGGTGGGCTGGGGCTTAGGCTTGGGCTTGGGAGGGAATGTCTTCAGACTTCACTGGGCCAAAACCATAAGGCCACCACTAAATCCATCATTCATTAATCCTCACAGCATCATAAATATAAGCATCTAATCATAACAGAATCTAATAAAGTTTAACAAGACGGCCAACGTTTGCCAATAGTTTGAAATTTCAAAAACAGCAACAAATATAAGTTAGGGAGACAAAATTTCCATGTGAGCATTAAGAGTGTTCTTTAGTCTTTCCCATGAGGAGATGCTTCGTTGGTCACCGTCTCCGCTAATCCCAACTAAAAGTCATACCCGTTCCTCAAGTCTTCACACGGACCATGGACCTGCAAAGACGGGGGGGTGGGGGGGGAAAAAACCACCCCCCCCCAAGTGTGTTAGTCAAATTGTGGGATGGGTAGGGATCGGTAATGGGGCTACGGGGCACATCAGATGGGTACAGTTTTTAGGGTCGTGACAGGGAAGGTGGTGCGCAAACAAAGGAAGTCTCATGGTGAAAGTCTTATGCTCTAACAGAAACATAGAGGGACAACTTGGGAGCGCCAGAAGGACATGATGAAACCAAGATCCAAAAATTATTCAGGTATTTGACTTTGAGGACAAAATTCTTTGTCAAGAGGGTGTAGATTGTACAACACCGGTTCGTTGAATCAAAATATTCTATCAAACTTGTTATGTGCATGTTAGGGAGAAATTGGAGATAGAATACTATGATTAGGTTAATGAGTACTAAATAAGGGTAGAAACGGTAATTTTGGGAAAAGTAGTGGATAAAGTATTAAGGAAGGGTTTTGTGGGGCTTAGTCGCCACCGGTTTCTCATTTTTCCTCTTTCGGTATCAACAAGGTCTAGAGAGTCTCCAAGCAGTTTCTCTTGATTTCCAGTTCCAATTGGGTGAGTTCCTTCGTTACCTGAGTTTTCGTGGCTAGCTAGTGGGAGAGTGCAATGGTGTGGGTGTTGGGATGTGGAATGAGATAGGTTCAGGTTTTTATGAGAAACCGGGATTGCACGCTTATTAGAGTTGCCAAGTTAAGCTATCTTAGGTCTGAAAGGGTTAGAATGGGTATAGTGAAGATTGAATAATGCTCTGTTTAGTTTAGGTGAGCAAACTCCCGAAGTAGCGACAATCTAAAACAATCCCCAGGAGACCAGGTAAGTGGAGTATGCAGGTGGCTGCGGGCCTTACACCACAAAAACAACAGTAGGTATGTATGTTGAATTGTCTGTTATGTCATGTCTCATATTTTGAAGAATATGAAAATGAATTACATGATGGTATGGTGAGAAAATGACAGATTGCAAACAGATAAACTATTAAGGGACACGAATCTGACCCGAAATAGAAGGGATTATGATTGGGAAGATTGGATCCATTTCCCAAAGGAATTGAAAAGATCAGATAAAAATATAAGGGAACGAATCCGCCCTTATTTATGAAGGGGGTGTGTATGACTGTTGAGAAAATTGATCTGACTCCAATGGAACCAAAGGGATCAGATCAGTGAAAGAATTAAATGCAATGAGCTGGGTGTTAGAGAAAGCAGATTAAGATTAGGTCCGCAGTTCATTCGTTATTGCTTTCTTATTTAGCGTTAGGCTAATAATGAGGTTGGATGTAGTTGTATAGAAAGCCTCAGAAGGGGTCTCTGAAACAAAAAAAAAAACAAAAGCATGTTGAGGAATAGGTGGTTCGGGGGAGCTCCATTCATGCCTCGACGTGGTGAATGATGGGCGCGTTTAACTAGTGTTATTATGAAGTTTCCGTGGTTATAGGTCTGTGGGAGTATGCAATGAGTTTAATAACTTGAATAGTTCTGATTTTTTTTTACAACTTTATGGTTTTTAGGTCTCAGTAGAAAGAACATGGATTAGTTTAGAGGTAGGCTGCTGATATTTTTAGAAAGGGGACTATGAGTGTGAACGAGGTCTAGTAAAAAGCTCAAGTCTTTTGTAGTAGGAGTTTCTTGTTTTCGGAGTGAAAAATGTTGTTAGGATGTTATGTTGAGTGTTTGTCTATCGGTGGATGTAGTCCCCTGTTGATGTTAGTAGTTGCTATCAGTGGTGTAGTTCCACGGTGGAGTTGAGTGGTTTGCGTTTTGTGCATCGGTGGATGGAGCGTAGGATTGAGTATTAGACTTTTGTCGTTTGGACGGGGACTCCCCCGCGAGACCGCCCTAGGACCCCCCCCCCTACCCCGCAACCGCCCACGCACCCCACCTATATAGATTTTGGGTTCGTTTGTGGATCGGTGGAGCTGAGGATTACTGTAGTTCGAGGATCGATCGGTGGACCGCGGCGGTGGCTGTGGGTGTCGAATGTCGCGCCGACTGACACGTTTAGCGGGTGGATGCCTTATATTTCCGGCCTCTACGCTGAGGACTATCTTTTTTCTGTTCTGTCGCGACAATTAGCGGTGAATGCCTTTTGTTTCTTTTCTTATCGCTCGAACTTGTTCAGCGGTGGAACGTGTTCCTTTTGTTTTGTTTTCTTTCAACCAATTGTCTTAACAGTTTAAAAATTAATACATGTGTTTTACACAAATGTTTCGCTGGCAAGTTTTAACGTTTATAAGTCTAACTTTGACGTTGAGCGAAAAAGTTGAACTTTTCCGAAAGCATGTAGGTTCAGATTATGATTAGGCGAAACGGGTCTTTCAATTCGGGCGTAACAGGGGGGACATTCTAAAGGAGATTTACATATGGTGGTTATTGTCAGACCCCTAAGCTGTACCTAATACCGTCTAAATATTTTTTTATTCAAAATCTAAACTAAAAACTATAGGGGGATCTAAACGAAATCAAAACCAGAACTCGAAATTCGGAATTTAAAATCGGGGTTTACAAAAAACCCATTAAATACCAAAAAAATAAAACTATTAAAAAATAATTAATAACTTATACCAATTAAAGAAAAACAGGAACAAATAAAAGGGGAGGGAAAAAAAAACTGCTCCAGCCGTGACACAAGGGAGCAGCATCACGATGCAATTGCAGGCACGATAGGCGGCAGGTTGACAGATCAGTCGCTGCAATGCACGCACGATCGGCAAGTCTTCCTAGCGCATCGGCCGATCGCCCTCAGCAATTGTAATGCGACGCAGCGTTTTCTCTTGCTTCTTTAACACCAATACTTATGGACTACGTGATCAAGAGAGCAATAAGAGAGGAGAACAACACTGTAAAAAAATGCTAGCTGCTATAAATCATACGTCTTCCTACATTCCTATTTCCGCAACATAACGCACCGAAAAAATACACTCACTTCGTCTATCACCTCCAAAAACGATCAACCCCACACGTTTAAAAATCCATAACATTTTCAGAAACGAATCTGCAGGAATAGTTAAAATACTAACACACTATCTGTTTCAAAATCACCCAAAACAGTTCAAAAAGTGTGAAAGTGTAAAACGTAATCCAAACTACAGAAATCAAATAACATTCGATTATGCTCTATACTACCAACAAGCCTACAAAGGTCACAAAAGCTCAAAATCTACATACTTCCCCCGGGTCAGATAAAGCCTCGACTGCTCCAGACACACCACCACACACATCCTCGCAACTGACTTAAGCCTCAGGAGGGAGGGACACCGTCATCACCGCCTCGATGTCTAAGTCACCTACAAAAACTACACTATGAGATGAAAATCTAGAAGCTCTATGTAAAATGCAATGCATGCTGTGATATGAGTCATTTAATCAGGTATGTTTTCTAGTATAGGCAATGATCATAGGTGTCCACCGGATCCTAGCCCTCTAAACAGAGAGAGCTCATACGCGGGCAGAATACTTTACAGCTAGATGCGGCGGGGTGCACGCTTACCAGTACAGTACAGCGTGCTGAGCCCACTCGCGTGACCAATACGCCTTCGGCAAATAAGCCTTTCGGGCCAAAACGCCTTTCGGTCACTACGCCTTTCGGCCAATAAGCCTTTCGGCCACTGCAGCTATGCTTACGGTATCTTTAAACTCTGTGCGAAAAGCATTTAGTTTTCTTAAAACAACGTGATGCAGGTGACGTTCAATATCGTAAAGTAACAACAATAAACGTGTACCATCAAGATTGTTAAAGCGGGAAAACTATAAACCCTAAAAATAGCTACCCCAAACCAAGATATAATTAAACAAACGCATCTCGCAAAAATTCCTCGAGGACATGAGACGACGGTGGAGGCAACTCGGCAAGAGAAGAATCACGTAGAACGTACTCGCGTACGTTGCAGCTCAGCTCGTCCAAGAGCGTTGTTTCACCTAAGCAATCACAACAATTAATCGTTAAAATGCGGTTAACCGAAACGTCAAATAACGAAATATTAACTAAAGAATTCTTAAAACGTCCAACTAAATTATCGAAGCATATCTTTTTTAACTTTAAAAAATTGATGACCAATTACGATGGATAACTCGAAAACTACAATTTACGAGTTTTCCTAAAACCGAAATTCTCAAAGTTTAACATTCGTCCTAAATCAATCAAATTGTCCAAATAATGCCAAGAGTCCAAGATACACTTGATTACGGCAAACCTATAATTACAAACCCTAAAACTCGTTTTTAAGCGAAACCCTACCGAAAACCTAACGATAAACTCTACGAACCTCGGAATTTAACGCCCAAAATATAGACATACCTAGAGCGTCGATTGGAGGAGGAAAACGTGAAAGAAAACGAGACGAGCGGGGCGCGAAGCGGAGGTCGGATGTGAATCGTCGTCGGCTGGCAGAGAGAGCTTCGCTCTTGGAGTTTTCACTCGGCATGAGGAGGAATGAAGAGAAGAATAGTTTAGGTTATTATAATTTTGACTGGCAAAAGACCGTTTTGACCCTAGCAGTGTTTTTTATAGTGAGCTTTAATGTTCGTTTCGTTAATTACTAGCTATGCGATTCACAAATCTCCTATTCACCAATAAGTCCAACGTAATATTTGGGACATATTGAAAACTGTCCGTTTGAAATTCAGACATAGTTTACTATTTTACTAAAACGTTCTTTATATTACAAGAAATTAATTACTCAAATATAGGTCATTATTCCGAAAAATCCTTAAATTTCTTAAATCCCAATTCATGATAGGGATCATAATGACGCTTTCTTTTGTAACACGGACCCTTGATGGAAATATTTACGAAAATTTACCCATTATATAATAAACTATTAATATAATATATTAATCCAAAATCCGTACAAGCCCGGGGGTATACAGTTATAACACAAAATACATGTGAGGGCTGAGGTAGAGAGGGGTCTAACAATTCTCCACAACCTCAAAGTCGGAAAACATAATGGTGTCTCAACATGTAACAAACTTCGGGAGACAGACAACGGTTTGGTGAGACATCAGCCGCTGAAGTAGACGATGATGTGAATTGAATTAGGAGTCATGTCTTCTACTTGATCACGAACAAAAGGGAAGTCATTTCTATAGCTAGAGGTTAAGTGGAAATACATGATTTGAGGCTATGTACTAGCAAAATGTTATCGCAGTATACGACTGAATGACTTAGAAGGGAAGCCAACATCGTGTAAAAGAGAATGTAGCAAATTACCTCAGAAAGCCCCCATTTGCAACGCTACGATACTATGCTTGGTGCGGATCAAGAGACAATTTCTGATTAGCTAAGGATAGGAGTTAATAAAGAGCCAAGTGTGGCGTCATCAAGGTAAGCAGATAAGTCTACATTTTAATCTTAAAGAAGAAATTGAAGCAGTCTGAAATGATAGAGAGTGGATAAGGTTCCTCGAGATATAGAGAATTTGCTTCAATGTTTGCTAGTGAAGATATTCAGAGATGCCACGCATTGGCAAATTATGTTGCAACAAAAGCACTATCCAATCGGTTAAGGTGCAGTATTGGAGGGCACCCGACAAAGCTGCGCAAGATACTCCCATAAGGGAGAAGGGTAATCAAACTCGTAGAAGAGAACTAACCAGCGACCAATTGTTGTCGGCTTGGTTTTAGCAGGTCATACAAGCTTGATAAGTAAGGTAGATGGAATGGTTCAGACTTTTGTCAATAAAATCGTTCAAATTTTTAAATTAAAAAAATTTAATCGAGTATATTTATATGTAAAGAATGATAAAATACATTGGATTGAAGAAATATATGTTAAATAAGTGAAAAACGTGGCCATCGCTCGCCCCCCTTAAGTTTAAAGATAAAAATTTAATTTTTCAATAAATTTTGATTAATTAAAACTTAAGTTAAAATTTATCTAATGGAGTAGATGAAGATTAATTGAATTTAAAGATTTATAAACTGGTTTATGGTAATAAACTAAAGCTGCAGGCAAAATGAATTTTTCAGGTGATAATAATGATTTAAGGTAATTAACCATTTAAAAACACTATTGACAAGGTTAAGGGAGGAGCTGTGGTTTTTTAGTGGGAGAAAAGAAAGGAAGAGTGAGAGAGAGAGAGAAAAGAAAAGAAAGAAGAAAAAGAAAGGAAAGAGAATCGAGAGAGAGAGAGGAGAAAGACGAGGGAAAGAAGGGAGAAAAGAGAAGAAAAATAGAGGAAAAATTGTTTGGTCGGCCATCCTTTAGAGGAAAATTGTTCAGCTTGTTGAAATGATCATTGTGAAAAATCAATGATTAGAGATGATTTTCGGGTAAAGTGAAGGAACGACAATTGGTAAGTAAACTATCAGTGGATTACTTAATTTATGCTTTATGATTCCTAGCGGTGGTGAATAAGTTCATTTCGCTTGAATTCGGGATAGTTTAAGAATTGGTGATTGGTTCGATTGGCTCGATTGAAGTGAAATAATGGATATTTTTTTATGAAACTATAATATTGGAATTCTGACAAATAACGCATTACGTTATATTGAAATGTTGTTTTAAATTCGATTTATAGTGAAGTGTTCAACGTTAGCATTTTGAAAACTACGTTTTATATTCAATTGAAGAATGATTTAAAATAAACAATTGTTTGAGTGGCGTCTTGAGTTGCATTAATTTAAACATGCATAACATGTTTATAATGTTTTAGTGTAAGCATACATTTAGGAAGGAGGAAGTTGGGAAGTGTGGTAATTATAAGGAATCCTTGGACTGAATTGCCTCTTGTCTGTGATAAGTATGAAATAGAAAATGATTGAGAGTTAACTATGTGTCCTCCTTGGGTGGAAAATCCTTAACATCGCAGGGAACAATGTGTAGGGTCCTACAGCCGTATGGTAAATCCCAGAGAAACTGGTAAGATTGTGTGATGGTCATATGCGTCAATTAGAGTGGATTGCAATTTGAATATTAATTTGATATTAAAATATTGAATGAATGTTTGTGGAAAAGAGACCTTTAAATCGTGAAATATAATTATTTTAAATTGCATAGATTTTTTCTATTTGTGAGACGTTTTCAACTGTGGTTAAGTGACAGTGATTTTTAAATGTTCGAATACGAACATGCATGTCTTTTTTTATAAAGACATGAATTTTGAAATCAAAACCAAATGATTTAAAAAAATAATCAATAATAAGTAGAAGATGAAGTGTGGTAATAGATAGTGTGTAATAGAGTATGAATAGATATTCTATCTCTTAGACTATTTAATGGGCGTAAGCTCATTCTAGAATATCATATTTTTAGATACGAGATCGTTCACGAGATGGTGGGAAACAAATGCAATTAACGGACTAAAAGACCGGTAAGGCTAAACCCAAAAGCCGGGGAGGTAGTGCTTTTCTTTTGCATTGGGACGACATAAATAGTTAGTAAATTTTTATAAACTCTTTTGAACGGTACGTGTGTGTGACCTATTTGTTTGGAAATAGCTTATGTTAGAAAACCTTTGATAATGATGTAATATGGGACTTTACAGTCGGTAACACAAAGCTGGTATACTCTGCCGAAGCACTTTAACTTTAGAGTTCTTGTGGGATCCGTTGTCAATGTGCTCAAAATGGGTCTTATATCTTGGGAAGTCTTACATATGTTTCCTGTCCACTTTGTCAACTACTTCCCCAAGCGATCTCTGTGAGATTGTAACGACCCAATTTTTACGAACGTCACCTTCTGGTTCGTACGCGCTGTGTTACTTGCAATCCGGGTTCCGGTTCGTGCAGCAATCGTAACACATATTACACATCAGGGTCATCACACTCAACCCCCTCTCAGGCCAAACATCCCCGTTGGTCACATTTCGGTTGGGTATAGCTCTGATACCATTTGTAAAGAGACCACAAGATAGCAAGACGCGTTTTGGCAGCACAAATGAAAAGGATCCCATAAGAACTCCGAAGTTAAAAGTGCTTTGACGAGAGTGTACCAGGTTGGGCTGACCGACTGGAGAAGTCTTGCCAAACAAGGTGAGGGGGAGGACGTCGGAGTATGGATATGTTTGGATTGTAGGAAATGTTAATGTAACATATTTGGAAAGCTGGTATGGAATCGGAATATGATATTGTTGGAATGTATGGCAAGATCTTATTGTAAGATTCCATATACAAGAAAGAGAGGATTAATAAAAATACAAAACGTAATTTCAATACAATTGAAAACTCAGAATTATTTATTTCATTTCCCACTCAGGAATCCTAACGTCGGGGCTCGGCGGGTCGGGTCTGACCAGCAGAGAATACTGAGATTGAGGTAAGAGGAAACCAGAAGGGGTGAAAAGAAATTACG
>JAJTVD010000692.1:0-13987 GCA_022432975.1 Begonia masoniana | reverse complement strand
AACAAGGACTTCAAATTTGGTCTGAAAATCTCTCGCACTGTGCCTATAAATCATGCACCATATCTCAGTGCGAAGCCCAATCTGCTAATCAAGATTCATGCGTAGGATAATTTTACTCATACGGCTTCATGTCGAGACGCATACGCGATAATCTTTCCTTCCTGCATAATAACAGCCAAAGCAACTAAAGACGCATCAAATAAATACTGAATTTGTACCTGCAACACGTAGTGTCAACGTACTGGAGCGGAGTCAATCTTTGCTTGCAACTCCATAAAACTGTCGTCACAAGCAGCGACCATATACACTGTTTGTTTTCCGAAGTAATCATGAAACGAGAAGCTGCAATCTTCAAAAATCCATGTATAAAAACTTCGATAAGTAGCCAGCAAACTCCGAGAAATCCCCGTAACTTTCCGACGTTCTTAGGGCGTGCGCCAATCTCTGACCACCTGAATTTGCTTGGATCTACAGGAACTCCCTTTTTCTGATTAATCTGCTGAGAGAAAACTGACTCTATCAGCAAAACTCGCATTGGGAACTTTGGGATATAGCTGTTGTCATTGCAAAAAATTTCGGAACAATCCGTAATTGCTTCTCATGCTCCTCCTTCGTCTTGAAAATCAGAATGTCGTCGATAAAAACCACAACGATACTTGTCCAGGTTCTTGAACACGCGGTTCATTGACCATAAACGCTCGCAGGGGCATTAGTAAGTCCAAAAGACATAACTAGGAACTCATAATGCCCGTACCTCGCTCGGAATGTCGTTTTCTGTGTCCTCCTCCAAACCTTCAAAATGATAAGAACCGAGGCAGTCAATCCTGGGAAACACTCGACGCACTTGCAGCTGATCAAACAAATCATCTATCCGAGCAGTGGATATTTTTTTCACTGTGAGCTTATTAGCTCCATGTAATCAAGCACATCCTGAGAGTACCGCCTTCTCTTGCGAATATTTTTTTTTTTTTTTTTTTTTTTTTTTTTTACTGAACTCGGAGGTGGGTCCTCAACGTATCCATCATGCTGATTATTTGCCACGGAATCCCTCTGCTGTGCATCTTGATCTTTCCAAATTGTTGGTTGAATAGTTAAGCAGCGAGCAAGATGATAACTCTGGACCTATCTCCAAGTCAAATTTGAACTTCTGTCTTAAGGGTCTAAGACATGGTTGAAACCACGGGCTGCATTGTTGTTGACATCCGACTCAACACATCAGCTACGGAGTTAGACTTCCCGGGGTGATACTTGATCTCAAACTCGTAATCTGACATTACTCCAACCAAACGTCTCGTCTCATGTTCAATTCGGTCGTGTTGAAGAGGTACTTTAGACTTTTATGGTCAGAAAACACCTCACCTGTCTGTCCATATAAATAGTGCCTCCAAATCTTCAAGGCAAAAAAAAAACGCAGCCAATTCTAGGTCATGAGGGGTAAGTTTGCTCGTAACCCTTTAGCTGTCTAGAAGAAATCGCTTATAACTCCTTACCTCTCATCAAAACACAACCTTAAACGGCTTTAGAAGCATCACAGTAAACACTACATTTCATTCTTCGGTTGGGAGGTTAATACAGGAGCTGTTGTTAACTTCAGTGTTTAAGTCTGGAAGCTGTATTCACAGGCTTCAGTCCCAGAATAAGTAATGTCCTTCTTTGCAACTAGTCAGGGGTTTAGCGTCATAGAAAATCACTGATGAACTTTCTTGTAATAGCCGCCAATCCAAGGAAGCTGCGGACTTCGAGGCATTCTTAGGTTGAGGCCAACCTTACTGCCTGAATTTTGGTAGGGTCTACAGAATATGCCATTAGCAGGAAATACGTGTGGCCAAGGAAATTAACATTATCTAACAAAAATCACACTTAGACAGCTTGGCGTAAAGTGCTGCTCCTTCAAGTCGTCAAAACTTACTTTCAAAATGTTCTTCATGGTCAGCCACAGTCGAGGAATATTCAAGATATCATCTATGAATACAATCAACAAACTATCTAAATTAACCGCACGAAACACACGGTTCATAAATCCATGAAGGCTGCAGGAGGGCGTGTGTCAAATCCAAACGAAATGGGAACTAAGAATTCATAAGTCCATAGCGGGGTTCTGAAGGCTGTCTTGGATAGCTCATTCTGTAACCTTCAGGTTGTAATACACGAACGTATCTAGCTTGGAAAATACTTAGCTCCTGGCAATTGGTCAAACAAATCGTCAAGCCTGGGTCAGGGGTACACAATTCTTGATTGTCAACTTATTTCTTCCCTGTAGTCTATGCCACATTCATAAGAGAAACCATACTTCTTCCTTACAAAAGAAGACTTGTGCACACCACGGAGAACTGCTGGGCGCGAATAAATCCCTTGTCAACCAATTCCTGAGTTGAAACCTTCAAATTCATTTCAAGACTCAAAAGGGCCATACGGAAGGATCTTGGATACAAGTGATGCTCGGGTTTTGTTAATCAATCAAAATTCTAGTTCCTCTCAGGTGGTACCCGGGGTTAAATCATCTGAGAATGACCTCGGAAACTCTCGGACAATAGGAATATCCTGTAGCAATTTATTCTTCACCAGGTCATCTATTACACTAGCCAGGTAGCTCTCACAACACACTCAGCATTCGGATATTTCTAGTGAGGAATAATTGGTATCCTTACTATTTTAGGAATAGTTGAAGAAAATGATGATCATTTGGGGGTCTAAAATCAAACTATTCCAGATCTACAACTATCGTGGATGATGTGAAATAACCAATCCATCACTAATATCACCTCATACACCTTTATGTCAATGACATAACTCCGATAGAGATCCTATCCCCCTAAGGACACGACGTCACCCGAACAATCTGTTCTACGTAGGGACTTCCTGTTTTTTCATGGCAACACAACACTATATGACCTTGCAGCTGGTAAGGGTCTATGTTAGTTTGCATACAAACAAGGTGATATAAACGAGTGTGTGGCCCCTGTATCAACTAAGTGTATAGAGCAAAAACGCAGATCATGATGTACATGATATGATGTATTGCTGATCAGATCCCCACTCTTCCATCAATGCATACACTCTGGGTACAAACCTTGCACGGTTCGGGTCTGGCGGCATGGACATCTATGATCATGGGTCCGGTCCGTATCACACCTGAACACCGGCCAGAAAGCAGTTGCACTAACCAGGGTGGTCCTCGGACATGTAGGCTAGAGGCGCCAGAGGTCTCTTTCCTTGTCCCTGGTCATCATTCTGGTTGAGGGGCTCTTCATCCATGCGTTGTTGTTGGGTCACATGTTCTGTCGTGGAGGCCCAACCTTGTTCTGACGTGGTGGCGGGAGTGTCCTTCAGGAGTTTCTTTGGCTGTTCCGGCTGTGCTATGTGTCATTGCAGCCTCTTCGTAGCTCAAGGCCTTACCGTCACTTCACCAAAGGACTTATGTATCACGGCAGTCTTCAACTTCATACAGACGGGGCTTCAGTCCTTGATATCAAATGGTAAATCTTATCTTCCTCATCCTCAATCATACGGGGAGTAAAACAGTGATAAAGCATCAAATCTCACATATATAATCCGTCACAGAGCCAGTTGTCGTAGCTTATAAACTCCTTCTGATGGTTGGCAGAACAGTCCTAGAAGGTATTGTTCAAGAAGGCGGTCGTGAACATCCCCCAGGTCTAGCTTCGGCATTAGCGGTGCTCCTGGATCGCGTCCACCAATGCATTGCACGTAACTCCAAATGAAAGACAGCATAGGGGGTTTTGGGGGAGGGGGGGGGCGGGGGCTGGTCCTTGAATCCCCTCGTCAAACCTTTGCATACTAAACAGTCTTCATCTGCGAATCCACTCCTCAGCATGAATTAGGATCTGAGACATACCATTAAACAGGGGTCGCAGCCCGGTGAAGCGCTCACCCCCATGGATCATGAGTTGCGTTGTACTGGAGTTGCCTTGTTATTCTCTAGTGTCATCAGTAGTTATTAAATAGGAGATTGGCGCATGACCAATAAGTCACTGAGCAATTAGCATTGCTAATCATATTGGGTCTCTTCGTGGACCTCTAACCATCTTGGGATTCCTAGAAAAATCATGACAGGCAAAATTACTTAAGACATCATGAAATATAAAAACAATTAAGTTGCTGAGTGTGCCAGGTGACAGCAGTGCGGAAGGCAGTATGCAAAATCGGTTTTAGAACCTGGTTTTTGCTTTGAGACACAATTTGTAACGACCCCGGCAGGAGCCGCCGTGTCATATCTTTCATTAACCGTTTGCTGACTTTTACTATATCAGTCACTTACTATCTCTAAACGGACGTTCACATTTACATATATTTTTTTTCTAACTGGTAATAGAGACGCAGAACAATAAGGAGACGAAACCATCTCGTGCCGAATTCCCACGCCTCGTCGGCTCAACTTTCACAGAGTCGAGCGAATAGATCGGTATTGGTTCTTGACAATTTCGGGAAAAGACGGAGGTGCATCAATTCTTTAACATAATACCATAGGGTTTGAATGGGTTGCATGCGTTGACAACCCTCAGAAATTTAGTCGTCGGTCATCCGTGCATTACGCGTGACTCGTTAAACATCGATAAAAGGGACATCTTACGGTGGGGCCGTGGGTCGCGCGTGATAAATTAAATAACATCATCCGGTGTAATCGACAAACACATTTTACATCTTCCGGTGGCAAGTGGGTTCGAGTGCTAAATAAAACATCATCGGTCGGCTAATCGGACAAAACACATGGACATCTTCGGGAGCACGGGTATCGCGTGCTAAATTAAAACATATCCGGCGCTAATCGCACCACAAACATTACATTCTTCCGGTGAGCATGCGGAAGACTAAACCATCATACAACATCCTTCGGCATCTGCGATGACTCAACCGGAGGACTTAACACAAACAATAACATTCGGCATCTGCCGATGACGTCAAACGGACGATTGCCTCATCAGCTTCCGTCTTACGGTAGATAACACTAATCATCCAAATGATCCGCCCAACAGAAAGACAAACACAACTCATTCAAATGCATATAGCGAAGACTAGCAACAGATCATTATAAATCATAATCATTCCCTGACTCAGTGATCCACTAGACAGTTTAAAGCTCAAACGGTTTTAAATAATCTCATCCATAAGCTACATATCCTTGGACACATACTGTAAATACGAGTTCTACCGGGGGTCCTTAAATCGCCTTCAAGTCCCGCAATGTCACCTTGAGCATCTCGGCACAGCCTTAAGCCATCCCTTTGACCAAACATCATAATGACCTTCTCACCTACACCATAAGGTTTAACTATAGCCTAATGCTTAGAAGGAATGCATGATGGAAGATATACATGAGTACACAATTTAAGAGAAATAAGTCATAAACATTCTCATTCATTTCATCTTTACTTTACATAAACATGTAGTAAGGCAGGGACGAGGGAGAAGACAGGGGTGCATAGTAATTTGCTATACATCGGGCAGTCGTAACATAATCATTGCCATCGCGGCAATAATGTACATCACTCGGCCTCCCCCGGGAGAATTCGCGAGACATACATATCATAACTCGGCCTACACCAGTGGGAGATTTAGCGGTCGTACATATCATTAACTCGGCCTACACAGTGGAGAGATTTCGCGAGTCAAGACATATCATTACAATCGGCTCCACAGTGGGAGATGGCGAGTCATACAGAACATAGTCTTCCGCTCTGCATCTAATATGGTTACATGTGCTCATATTCTCACTTAATCATAACAGGGACACAGTGCATAGACATAAAGTTCATAGGAGAAGTCAGATCAGGGGGGGGGGGAAAGTAAAACATCTGTAACTTACATTTACTTACACACTTCTTATATCGTGGAAATACACAAACATAGTCAATAAGCTAACATCTCAGTGATTTCCTAATACCCTTGCGTTGTAGGGCCCTAGTGGGCGGAAATCTTAAGACACTTCAATTACCTGGAGTCCTTAAGCAATCCGAGCTTCTTTACTGTAAACGTTTCCACCTAAAACATGCATTTACGTAGTTAAAAAATCCTAATAGCTAATGTCCTCATAAACAATCTAGGATTATAGCTAAAGGCATTCCGATGCCTCTGTTTGACACGCTGCATCTGAAATCGAACCTAGGGGACAGGTGTTCCATTGATTACATCCGAGTATGGTTACTTAAAATGCTCAGAACCGATTCGGGAGGATTTCTACTCCAGATTTTAAAAGTCATAAACTACTCGGCCATGTAAAAAAAAAAAAAAAATCCGAACTACACGGGCCGAGCTGAAAACAGAGCTCTATTTCCTAAGAATGATACATTGTCCATTTAATCCATCGGGTGGGGATTTGCAGAGAAGAGCAAGCTCGAAACCAGCCGTCGGTAAATGGAAGTTCTGGTAGCGAGAGCAAAGAAACTTGGGAAAGAAGGAATCGCGAGAGGGAATGTCGGCTAAAGTGGTAATAAATGAGGTTGAAGTTTTCATTTCCTATTTATACTAAATCCATCGATTTAATACAAAAACTGCCACCCAACCTAGTTTCACCACAACTGTAATAAATTTTCTAACATTAAATTGTATATATAAAGGTAAATCAGAGGTGACAATAAAAAGGTCAGAAAATCACCTGGGCGACACTGTCGGGTGTTCAGATGATGTGCCATAGCGGGCAGAACTCGTCACAAACCAATGCACAAGCTTTATCAAAACCTATTATTTAATAAGCTCAATCTTTGCAGGTATGATGCTTGGAATATCTCTTCGACGACTTGGATTGGCGAGCCAAGCATAAAGGGACATGGATCAACCTTTACATGTGAGATAGGGAAACTCAAGACGGGAAGCACTGGAAGAACGGAGGTCTCCCTGAGATTAAATGTAACGAACACTTACTTTCTTGCTTTTGTTTTGGCCAACTTTAGCCGTGGATTTTGTCGGCAAAAATTGGGCCTTCGGTAAATGTTTCTAGTTGCATAACATCTATGCATAGGATTGATGTATGTTAAGTTAGGAGGTGGTTCGAAGTTGGTTGAAGCAAAGGAAGGAAGAGAAGCCCATGGGCCGAAGATTGGAGAGAAGCTAACATTGGCTAACATAATGGCCCTTTTTGCAGCCAGCCCAACCCAAACCAGGCCCACATTAGGTCTATAAATTCATGGTTATGGTGATGTAATGAATTATTGATGATATGAGAATAACCTAATTTTGTCTGAAGAGTTCGGAGTTGAAGACGGGTGATACGGTAAGGTCGGTTCGGCAGAACCGAGAAGGGTTCTCCTTTTGAGCTTTCAAGCCACGGTTGCTTGAATATCTTTTGTTCCACTCTTCTTCCATCTTTTACAGAGTCGGATACACGAAGAAGGTGGCCATAACCTGTTCCATTTGCTGCAATATTCCTTGGAAGATTGGTATGCCGAGAGCTTACAAAAGAGTGCTCTCCGGACAGCATTGGTGTTTCTTTACATAACTCTTGATTTTCTCAGCATCTGGCTGAAACTTTAGGAAGTATGCTGGACACATATAAGAAAGAAACCCTTAAATTTCGTTGATGGATCTCATTTGGTTGATAAATTGTTTTGATTTCAGAGGCATTCTAGAGCTAGCCCAAGTTGCTGTATTATCGGTGGTGTAACTCGTTGTTTTGCGGTAGAACCCGAGACATGGCAGGTGGAACGTGTCAAAGATAACATCGTAATCGTACACGCCAATATAATTAAATGTGTCTCACAATTGGTTTCCTCAATACAAACATCGCACTTAACAATAAGAGTTGGCAAAAATAACTTGCCCGAAGGAGTAGACGAAAGGATTATACTTTGATTTCTTTAATTCATGCATGTTAAGGGATATAAAGAGGGATGTAACTCCAGAAGAGCAATTACTATGCAAGAACGCATATGCAGAAAATAAAAATTAAACCTTCAAACAGATGCATTTCCTTCAACTTACCTTGGTCTGGCGAAACCTAGCAATCAGTCTAGTTGCTCTCTGTCATTCTTGGACCACCTTAAGAAAAGGTCTATGTTGACCGCAGGAACAAAAAGTCATGGCTGATTGCGGCACTGCAAAATGTGGCTTCTTGAAATGAAGGAGGACACAGAGGCATATTAGACAGTATCATGAGGCCGTTTAATAATTGGAAGGTCATGTAGCAGTTCCACTGATAGGTCGCTAGATCAAGCCCATTGTGGTTGCGACGGTTTACCCTTGTAGTTGAGTGCCTGACTATACCGCCGACATTATTGAGCTTTGATAACTTCCTTTCACCTTTATCGGCCAGCAATGCTTCTTCATACGAATCGCAAAAGAGAGTCCTTAAGTAAAGAGGAGTCTCTGAATTCTCTACTCTCAATCCGTGATGAATGACTTCACCTTCATACCTCAATACCAGCTAAATGAGGGGAATCGGAAAGTTCTCAACTTGTGCAATAACGATTACATTCTTTGTTTGCTGTAAAGCATAAATTCTTTAAGCTTTTGCATCATCAGGAGTTGTAAAAACTTTTCATAGAAAAGTCTTGAAATTCTCTCAGGTATGGTGTTACAGATTCATCACCTTTAAAAATCCCACAAAAACGGGATCCATCTGGAACATAGAGGAACGGAGCAATCTACTTTCTCTTCTCTAAAATCTTGGCATGCTAAAACTTGCACTTATGATCCTGATCCAATTTATGCCTGTTGTACTTCTGCTAGTTGCATTAAAGATAGGAGATCCAATCTTCGAACTCTATTCAAAATCGATAATTAGTAAGTTGAGGCTTATAGGAATTGGGCAGGCATAAGGATTTGTCTAGGCCATGGTAGTAGCCGCTTGGACGCAGATTAGCTGCTTGTGACAACTGTGCAATTTGGCTGCTGCATCTCGATCAGATCCCCATCTGTCGGGAGTACAAGATATTTATGTCTAATCTCTTATATTGGCCATAATTCTATATCACAAAAAATTAATTAAGAAATCTATCTTTATATATACTTGAAAGTAATACAAACAGCAGACATACTTTATCAACCTATAATTAACACTACTTGTGATAACAATCTTTAGGTGCACGTGAGGCCTACAGATACAGTCTATGAAGTTGTATAAAACTTGGTGCTCTGATGCCAAAACTAATGCCCCAATTTATGAATTCCATAATTTTTCCATTTTGAAAAACTAATTTGAAAATCTAAAAAATGTCAAAATGATTAGGTTTAAATTCGAGTGTAAAACCTTAATTTAAAAATATTGAAATCTTCTTTACTATAACTTAAACATTAATGCGCGAAAGCTTAATCAAAATTTACAAACTGTCGAATTTGAAAATAAATCTAGAATACAGAATCAAAAATTTATTCAAAATTAAAATCGAATATCTTCGAAATAGAAATACTCATTAACCTCTTTCCTCAACCTGAAGACATTCTCTTTTCTATATGCACGTTTATGGAAGGTTCCGATCACATCCTTTTTCTTAGAAAAAATCATCAATCCCCAATTACAGTATGAGATAACTCGTAAAACAAAAATTGTGCAGGTGCAATTAATATAACTTGTACAAATCTAAATAACGTACTAGGATTGATTGTTCCAACTTGGTTAGACTAGAATCTTATTGCGTTCATGCTTTTCATCTACTTTGTTCAGGTATAGACATCTCATTGTGTTCAGTCTAACATCATTTCATTCAGCTAGCCATTTATTTTCCTTCGGCAAACATCTCATTTGTCCAGCTTAGTCATCATTGTTATAAGGTTTGTCTATGATATTTCCATCAATCCTTGATCAGACATTGTAAAACTATCTTACTCACCACTGAACCACTTGTCGTACCCACTGACCCTGATACGATTTTCAGAGTGTTACCATTTCTTCTATACGCGCGGCGCTCTGACCGTTTCACGGCTACTATTTAGTTGGCGTCCTCGATACACGCGCGTGATCCCGGGCGCCGATCGTCCTGCTCACTCGCGAGATGCGAGCCGCACCGCGAGGGTATTTTTTTTTTCACCTCTTTTTTTACCGCGCTTGTTACCAGACGAAGAGAGAGGAGCACGACAAACATAACATAGATTGAACTGATGTAAGGTCATAGCCAAACACATGAAATGTAGTATTTTCACTTATTGGATTCGGAGAGGGTAGGGGTATTGAGATTTTTAGTTATTTCAAATAATTCATGCCTAAATAAAATGGTATAAATCAACTTAATTAAATCCTCCTTTTAGAATAATTTAGGGCCGAAATTCATAGTGTGCTCTTAGGTCGGATAGAGTAGAATGGGTCGTAGGATGACTTTCAAAATCTCTACCAAAACAAAAATTCGATATTAAATTTTCACTTAAATAATCAATTTGGAGGAATTTCAGAAAAAAGTCTTATGATGTATCTTGAGGCGGGTATGGTGAATTAATCGATTCAGATGGACTTTGAGAATTTTATGCTTATTAAAATATGTGAAATTAATTTATCAACTTAATAAATCCTTTAAAAAGGCTTTAGACAGAAAATTTTTACCGATTTATTCTGATCGGTTCAGGTCAATCCGAATTGAAATTGGGTCGGGTTGGTTCAGTGTTGATTGATTCTGGTTAAATGGGCCAATTCAGTTGCGGACCATTCGGTGGGACGTCTTTTAATGAAACGGGTCAGTTTTTAAAGAGAAAAACCAGAACCCTTCCGTCTTTATCCTTTTCCTTCTATCACGGCTCCGTTGTGTGAACACCCAAACACCAGTAGTGTTGTCTTCGAAGACGGCAGCCACTCGATCAAGAGACAGCTTTGTCTGGCTCGCCGCTAGAGTGGGCTGTGGCTGCGACTGGCTGGCGCTCGAGACTGGGGGGGGGGGGAAAGGTCGAAGTAAGATTTCTTTGAAAAGAAACTCGGGAGGAGAGAGAAAGAGAGGTTTATGAGTGTTTCGAGAGAGAGCTCGGTGTGCTATCACCTTCACCAATCTTCTCCATTGATAGGAGAGCTTTCCAACTATCCCGCTCAAAATTCGAGGTTCGCTCGGATTTTCAGTTCTGGAAATCCGAGCCAATAGATTTCAGAGCTGCATGTCTGCTCCCCGAATAATTCGAGATGGCTTCTGGGCTTTTTAGAGACTCCTGGGACCATGGTGAACAGAAAATATGATTTCCAATCGGATTTTTAGGGGTCTGGGGGAATCAAAAATTGGAACAGATTTTGCCGATTATTGAGAAGATTTGGCCAAAATCTCATATTATTGTTTTTTTTTTTTTTTTTTTTTTTTTTTTTTTTTTTTTTTTTTTTTTGTTTTTTTTTGTTTGTTTTTTTTTTTTTTTTTTTTGGTTTTATTTGGGAATTCTGATTTTAATTTTGAATTAGAACCCTAGATGTTACACTAACCAAAAACAAAGTGAATCGTTATTAGGGATTCAATATATTAATGTTAGCATTTCAAACTTAGCATTTAATATTCTTAAATCAAGGTTTATGTAAAAAATGTACAAAAAACGATACCGGAGTAAATCAAAGAATTAAATTGAAAGAAAGAGGAGTCTACTAAATAAAATGAATTAAGACATAAATAGATAATAATCATTATAATAAATAATTGTCTTCATGAACGGATATTATAAGGATAATATAATTTCTTCTGGTCAGGTCCCTGAAAATATAATCCACTTTATGTCACTACCTATGTACGCCCGAACCCACCAGGGTTCACGGTGCGCCAGGGACTGCTTTGTACCATAACTGTACGCCAGGAGTCTCCACGACCTGGTCAGCTACAGGAATACTCTGAACGAAATATTCCTAGATACTATCCGCAACTTAAATTGTTTCTCCAAATCCACTAAATTCTCTTAGTCGATTCTTAGGAACCACGACATTCTCCCTCAAAATCGGCAGAGTAACGCCTAAAATGGGCCTCCAAAAGGCTACGACCTGCATAACATAAATCAGAATATCTAACCATCTAACCAACCAACGAAATCTCCAACAATCATCAATATCGAAATAAATGCTAGCGACCAAAAGAGAAAATCCAGTATAGGTGAACATCACATAAACTATGATATATACAACACAAAATACCCAATGGCCGAACCAAGCAAAGAAACCTACTCCCTATCACACCATGTCACGGCTCATGGGTCGGGTCGCCTAACACTGACATCAGCCAGGCCCATAGTCGCACGTCACCAACTGTCAGCTAACCTAGTAAGGCGCTCGGTACTCACATTCTGCCAGCAGTAACTCACCAAAGAACAAACCAAATTATAGTCAAAGCTTAGAAAGTAGAGTGCTGGACAATAAGCAGAAGTTGAAAAACTGGTATGAATCCGACACATGCACGTCTCTACACACATTGTTCATCACCTACGCATGCATCTCACCGAGGTTTGGATGTAACCGCACCGGGCAGTCAGTCGTACTCCGAACTGTTTACTAGCCGTCACCAAAATATGGTTCCTACAGGACGGGGTCCATAAATCAACCCAAATCCCTCACCCTGTCTAACTCGAAATGCAACCGCCCGAGACAGGACGGTCGATACACGCGCTGTCGTCGGACACGTCGCCACGCTACAAGCTGTCCGGAAGCGGGGTCCACAGTCACACTCAGCCATGTCTGATCAAATTGAAACGCCGGAGACAGGCGTCGATACACCGCGCTGCCATCGACGTTGCCACGCTCTAGATCGTCCCGACAAGCGGGCCCAATGAGTCACACTCCAACCCACTGTCGCCTGTCCCACCATACTCAACTCCTCGACTCTCGTCCAGCTTAAAAACATGCTCAAAACATTTTGCGGAGCTTTTAAAACATGCTGCATGCTGACCATAATAACTAACTACGGCTACCAATAGTCACATCATAAACAGTACTAAGACCACAACATGACACGACTCGACATACATACAACGCTGTCGGGTAGGCCCTTTAGGCGACTCTCAAGCACGTACCCCCAATAATAATACTGGATCCTAGCCGCTGGGTTTGGCATGTCACGTCCCTACGGCTTTTCCTAGCACAAATTCGAAACTTCGTTAGTAGTAGGTTTAAACGCGCCACTCATTCTAAAACTACCAATTTCTAACTAACCATCAAATCTAAATAAAACGGTCACTAACTTGCGTGCGGTTAAAAAAAGACCCAAACTGGGGAGTGCTAACTTTCACGTTGGTTACAGGATCGAACGCTTCTAGTGGACCCACATATTTCGCCTAATAACTAGTTTAACATACTAGAGAGACTTAAAACAAAGACCGTAGCTAGGTCAAACCTCAAAATAGAACCGGGCTTGGAGCTAATCTCTTTAAGTTTTTCACAATCTCGCCAAATCCATCCCTAAGATAATTTAACAAATCCGAAGTTTCCGAATTATGAACCCAACCACAGCACCTCCGCCCACGGCTTCCTCCTGGAAAGGGGCTCCTAGCCAATCTTTTTGGTTGAAGCTCACTCATCACACACCACCCAATCCCATTATTTTTTCCGTCGACGAACAACAAGCAAAACTCGGCCAAACAGCTAATCATTCAGACCCACATTCGGTGTGCATAGAGAAGAAACCGAGAGAAGAACTCACCTCTTTTCATCCAAAAAGAGGTGATCTACACACTTCAGTTGGGTACAACCCCATGACAGATTTTTGCGGACAAAATCATCGTTAAGGCTCAAATGACGTCTAAGAAGAAAGATGATTTAATTTTTAAAAAATACAAATTATATTCAATTTGATTTGACATTTACCAAAGTTTCTACATCATGGAAAGAATAATAAAAAAAGTTTCGTGGACGTTTAAACACTTGTGCAATATATTGTATTTAATAGACAAGTTTATAAAACAATTATAGTTAAATCATTAAAAATTTGAAAAAATCACCAAAACTTTTTACGTGTTCTCTTCATATGATGTGATGAAATAGGTGGTAAAAAGTTAAGGGAATGAATAGGATTTGGATTTTTAAAAATTATTTAAATAATGAAGAATAATTTGAGGAGTGCGGGGGGCCGAATTACCACATGTGGCCCCCCGAATTGTG
>JAJTVD010000691.1:0-17988 GCA_022432975.1 Begonia masoniana | reverse complement strand
CACTCATTCTAAAACTACCAATTTCTAACTAACCATCAAATCTAAATAAAACGGTCACTAACTTGCGTGCGGTTAAAAAAAGACCCAAACTGGGGAGTGCTAACTTTCACGTTGGTTACAGGATCGAACGCTTCTAGTGGACCCACATATTTCGCCTAATAACTAGTTTAACATACTAGAGAGACTTAAAACAAAGACCGTAGCTAGGTCAAACCTCAA
Source organism: Begonia masoniana (assembly GCA_022432975.1). Lineage (NCBI taxonomy): Eukaryota > Viridiplantae > Streptophyta > Magnoliopsida > Cucurbitales > Begoniaceae > Begonia > Begonia masoniana. The sequence continues at coordinate 17,769 of JAJTVD010000691.1, read as the reverse complement.
AATAGAACCGGGCTTGGAGCTAATCTCTTTAAGTTTTTCACAATCTCGCCAAATCCATCCCTAAGATAATTTAACAAATCCGAAGTTTCCGAATTATGAACCCAACCACAGCACCTCCGCCCACGGCTTCCTCCTGGAAAGGGGCTCCTAGCCAATCTTTTTGGTTGAAGCTCACTCATCACACACCACCCAATCCCATTATTTTTTCCGTCGACGAACAACAAGCAAAACTCGGCCAAACAGCTAATCATTCAGACCCACATTCGGTGTGCATAGAGAAGAAACCGAGAGAAGAACTCACCTCTTTTCATCCAAAAAGAGGTGATCTACACACTTCAGTTGGGTACAACCCCATGACAGATTTTTGCGGACAAAATCATCGTTAAGGCTCAAATGACGTCTAAGAAGAAAGATGATTTAATTTTTAAAAAATACAAATTATATTCAATTTGATTTGACATTTACCAAAGTTTCTACATCATGGAAAGAATAATAAAAAAAGTTTCGTGGACGTTTAAACACTTGTGCAATATATTGTATTTAATAGACAAGTTTATAAAACAATTATAGTTAAATCATTAAAAATTTGAAAAAATCACCAAAACTTTTTACGTGTTCTCTTCATATGATGTGATGAAATAGGTGGTAAAAAGTTAAGGGAATGAATAGGATTTGGATTTTTAAAAATTATTTAAATAATGAAGAATAATTTGAGGAGTGCGGGGGGCCGAATTACCACATGTGGCCCCCCGAATTGTGAGGCCCCCCGCTAGAAGAAAAAGGACCCACGAAAGCGCAGAACCAGATTGGATTAATGCGAGTTTTGCAGGAAAGGTCTGTCGCCTAAGAAAGTCCTTATGGCCTAAGCCATCCCCTTGTGCTTGGTTTGGACGTTTGCAAGGGCTGTCAAAGAACACGGCTATTCACAAACTCTCGTTAGGAGGTTAAAATTGCTATTGATTGTAGTAGATGATATATGTGAAGGAAAACGATGAGGCGGAGCTAGCATCATTGAAAAAACTTCTAGTTTGTCAGTTGAACTTAAGATTTGGGAAATCTCAAGTTCTACTAGGTATGGAAGTAATAGGTCAAAGAATGAGATTGCTATATTCCAGAGGAAGTGTGCTCGATTCTCATCAAAGAGACAGGATCCTAGGATGCAAGTCTGCCTCAAAGCAATGATCTAATTATAAAGCTCAGTCCAAGTAGAACGAGGTACCTGTGGCCAAAAGTAAGATATCAATAAATTGGTTGGAAAATGATTTTACTTAGATATACGAGGCATGACATGTCAATGTTGTTGGCTTAGTAAGCCAGTTCATGCATTGTCCAATTGAAAATCACCTCAAGGCTGTATACAGAATTCTCTACTTCCATCAAAGGAAGTCTGACAATGAATTATGTTAGGAAAAATAAAAATAGACAAATTGAAGGTTTACAGGAGAAGATTGAGCAGAATCTAAAACTGGCAGAAGGTCCACATATCCTATTGCACCGTTTGTATGGAGCAACTTTGTGGCATGGAGGAGCACAAAAAACAAAAGGTGTGGCAAAGAGCAGTGCTGAAGCTGAGTCAGAGCAATAACTCAAGGTGTTGTGAAGTTATTCCTTCGGAAAGTATTATAAAAGAACTAAAGACGAGATTGATGAGCCAATGAAGGTTGTGAAATTTAAGTCAGCCATCACATTGGCTCTCATTACAGTTTGCTAACAGGCAGAACAAAACATGTAGAAGATTGATCGTCATTCATCAAAAAAAGAAGTAAAGATGAGAGATGTTAGGCCATATGTTGCCTCCATCTAAACAACTAGCAGGATGTCCTCACAAAAGGAATCAAAAGCAGGGTGTTTGAAGATCTCTAGTCAAAGCTTGGCATGTTTGGCACTTTACTGTCGTGAGGGGGAGTGTTGAGATATGCTACTAATACGTTATGGGTAGATATTTATAGATATTAGAATGTATCTATATATTTGTATTTACTTTATTTCCTAGTGTATGTTATCTTTTCTTTTGTACTAGCTTCTATTCATGTATATATATTCTTAATCAATGAAGTACAGAAAATCAATTAAGTTCTAATAGTTCTCGTTGATAATTCGTTTTTCACCTAAAAACCTTTGCAGCTATCAATTCGAGGTGCAAATTCTTGCTTTACTATTAATTTGGTGATCAGAAGGTTTGTTTCGAAATAGAAATGTAAAAATAAAAGAATAATTAGATAAATAAGTCTCAACATGGATGCTATTAAGTGTCAAAAGTTCAACGTTAGAAGACTCTTCTAATATTCACAGACACCTGTAAATAGAATTCGGGTTGAAATCTATTAGATAAGTAAAATACTAAGAAAAACGTTTTTAAAAATATAAAGTTTTATATAAGAGCGTAAAAGGAATAAAATCAAATATAAATAAAAAATAAAATAAAAAAGCCCTGATATATTCTAGAAGAGATTATTGGTTGTGTTTATGGTAGGATGGATGTGGACGATTCTTGAATCTGAAAACCCTTGAGCGTTATCAACTAAACATGTGTAGCTACAAGGATTGCTACCCCTAAACATTTAGGACATCTATTATAAAATACAAGGACTCGACTTGCTTCTAGTGAGTAACCGTTCTTTCTTCCGGATTTCATTTGTTGTGGCATCATAAACAAAAGTGGTAATGTAATCTTCATTTCTTTTGGAAAACAATTGGTTAGTACTTGGTTAGTAAGTCTTTAGCATTAGAGGAAAAAAGCTGGTGATTTTCAGCTTGAATCCAATGTTTTTAATCATCCAATAGAAAGTGAAAGAATGATTGATATCTAATTGTGTTTAAACGTGGAACCTTCCAAGTGAATGAACTACACAAATTTTATCAGGCTCTAACTATTAGGACTAGTAGAGGGACCCAAATATCATTATGAATCAGACAAAAGAGGGATCCTAAATATGACTATGAATAATTAAAGACTTGAGAAGAGTGCTGTCCACGTTTACGCTGGTCTAGGCAATAGTTTGTACGGGAGACGTTGTCCCCAATTAGTGTGAGCAGTGGTCTGATACCGCTGGAAAATCTAAGGGAGATTGATTCTGCCATAACTTTACACACTTACAATTGATAAACAAGGGTCTATGACAATCTTAGACTATCTTAGTAAACCATGATTCTAGGATGATAAACTTCCTAGTTACATATTACTCATATATCAAAATAAAATAATCAAATATCGGTTCAAAGAGAGCTTAATCTGTATTTAGGTCGTGCAAGTAACAACATCTTGTACTTTTCTTTTAGTCTGTGTATGTACTATAGTATTGGTGGAACAAATTACGACAAATTACTGATTACGTGGTATTTTGTCTTTTTTTGTTGATTGTCAGCACAGTCTCTCTATTTTCTGTGAGAAACTCACAATCATAAGTAGTTAATTCATATGTACTGCCTACCTGACATGAAACTATTGAGTCTAAACTTGCCCTTTTCTCTTGTTTGTTGCTAGTTGGTTAAATCCGCAATGATTGAAAACAGAATTTTTTTGATGCCAATGATTGGCCGGTTTGAGGCAGGACATATTAGAAATGTATTTTTTGTGACAAAGCAGTTAGATTTAAACAAAAAGAAATAGATATTTCTCTAAACCTTTCCTTCTAATGTGCTTTATTAGCTTTCAGCTGTTATTTGCTAGAGCAATCTTTTCTATTCTGGGTTCCAAGTTGAAGTTGTAGATTGACTATGAGGGACAACATCAAAGGCGTACCTTTTTTGCAAACCTCTAATAGTAGCTCTGCTACTAGTCAAAGCTTCCATTAATGAAGTTGTCAGCCAGCAATCAAGCGCAAAGGGAGAGACACATGATGATGTGGTTAAGATAGCGATGGAGGAAGACACTAAGCCAACAAGTAGGGTATCGGCCCAACCTGCCTCGAAGTCATTATGTCAGAGCAAATAGCAACTTTAGGGGATTCTGCGATCAATCTAGGCAATGAACACGGAGACCGTGTGCTTAAAAGAAACTTTTGAGGAGATTTAGACCTTCCTGGGCAATGAAACTCACGCCAAGAGAAGAGGGGATTTGCAAGGCCATATCTGCTGATGTCTAGTTTTCAGTTTTGAGACGAAGATGATTTAGAAGAAAGCGACTGAGCACCCTTTCTTTTCTAAAGCTGTGGTTTCATATGAGCTTGTTGTGTCTTCAAGTCGAGAATTACAACTCCCATTGAATCAGAGTTGCTCATACAATATAGAATGGCAAGGTCTACTGACTCACCCTCTGCGGTCGCGGCAGGATAGATGGAAAGCCGGGATATTTGAAAACTTCCACCTAAGCACATTGGTGATTTCTATTATTTTATTATTTCTAATGTGGTTTGACTATGAATATCAAAATCGGATTGCTTCTTACCCACCAAAACGCTTGAGCCTATCAAATAAGATTGGCCCAAGGAGGGGAAAAGATTTCTATGGAAACTAATCTACGACTTGTACACACAACAACCGCAGAATGAAAAATAAAATTGCTGTGGACTCAAAGAAAAATAGAGGAACTAAAACTTCCGACGAGTTTGCCGATAAAAATCATAGGTATCAAAAGAAAGTTTGATTGACTCGAGCTACCCTTGAGGTTGAACTACAGCTATCAAAGATGATATAGACAAGGCAAATACTGAGAAGGGATTCAAGTTTTTCAAAAGAACTCAAGAGAATACTCTCTTAAAAAACTCAAATTTTTATAATCTCAAAATTTCCCTAAGAGAATGTAACTTATATGTTTAAATAGGCAAATAATAAAACTTATGAAAATAAAATAAAAAACTAAAAAAACACAACTAAAGGTGGCCGTATGGGTTGGCTGGGCTCAAGGCGCAAGGTTGATACGTGGGGGGCACGATCTTTGGATTCAGGCGTCACAGAGGTGGGTAGAGGCATTGTTTGCGTGCGTCGTCCAGGGGGTTGGCTATACACATGGGGCAAGCGAGATGTGATGTTCGCGAGCACGTGGTCACTGACGTCTGAGCGAGATGTGTTGTCGCGCAGGGCTATGCACGCAGTGTGGCGCGCTGCACGAATAGGGCGGGTCGGCGTGCACATAGTCATGCGGAGGGCTTGCGCGCGGAGAATTTCTCGCTTGCCTCCAAATTAGCAAAACTTCTTGCATCACTTCTCAGGTTCTTGCATGACTTTAATTCATTGTTTTCTCATCAGTTTGGCATATTCTGGGTCTTTCTATGTTTTGAAGACTCTTTTTCTTGGGTTTCTGTGAGCATATTATTTTTGGGTGGTTTTTAGGCGTTATTTGGCATTTTTTGCTTCTCATGTTCATTGAAATAAGAAGTTCCTTAGGAGTTAATGAAATGAAATAAGAAGTTCTTTTACAACTCTAATGAATAGACAAAAAACAAAAAATACAATTTCCATCAAATGGTAACAAGCAGATCAAAGTGGTTTTAGCTGAACAAAGCAAGGGGAGGCCAAAAAATTCTCTAAATTTGAATTACATAAATTGAGTAAAAAGAAACACTAAAGAGCTTAAATAGATTCTACAAATTAGGGTAATTTTGGAAAATTAAATACCAAAAGACTGCACAAAAAAATAACAATAACTCTAGATATGCTCTGGCCCGAAACGACACCAACACTGACTAACTGAACTATTACAACTTCCCATAAAAACAAATAAACATAAAACCTATTTAAAGCTTGCGTGCACGCAATGACCAATGTATTTTTTTCAAGGACATGCTTCATGTTGATTTCGGCTTAAGATATGAGTAAAGGATGAGTTTCTTAGCAGAAACACAGCTCTTGGTTTTTGGTATTTAACATAGCAACAAATCCAAGTTTCACAAACACTCCATTCTAAAAATCTTGAGATCTTACTACATTTAGTAAAGCTTTTGCCAACTATGCCAAATACCTCCTAAGTGGTCAACGATTCTCACAATTTTGGACTGCTTTATAAATCTCCACAACTTTACTGCTTCTCCCTTATGCTTTATCTTGAATAACTCTGGAATATATGTGAATGATCTGTGGTTGTAAATGATGCATTAAGTACTCTGTCCTCCGTTGGCTCACCTCATAAAATAAAAACTGAAAGTATTGTTAGAAATTTCATACTTGAATTGTGAGTGAAGGTCGTAGAACATCACCCTCTGGAGTCGAAGCGGAATTGACTTTAAATCCCAATGTTTTCCTCCATAGTCTTCTTCACCAATAAAGTATTCTTCTTCACCAAATAAAGAAATAAGTCTTGGAAAATAAAAGTGCCAAAGCTCTAAAATATTCATCATTGAAGTAAGAAGAAAAAGTGTCTTATGAAGTTGACCGACAAGCAAATTTCCAAAACACCATTTCGTACGTTTTGGAACAATGCTCTTTTCATGCCACTCCTCTATGTCAGTAAAAAGAACTCGGTACTTGACGTACATTTTGGCAATAGACAAAGCATGAACGTAGGCCATCTTTGAAAATCATCAACTACCACCATATGCACAAACTAAGTAATAGTGGTTGAACCATTGAAACAAACATTATCAAGATAACAAAAACTTTCCTCATCCGTAGGTCACACGTGCCTTGCCAAAGTTCCATTAAGTTAATCAACGTCATTAAAAATTTAGAGGCTTTCTCAAGTTATAATTTGTTTTGTATCCAAAAATATCTAAGCAGTTCAAGCCAAAAACTTTTGGACAACATTCTCTAACTCCAAAATTGGGCATCTAAAGTTGTGACAACAAATTGTCACGACCAGGGAGGGTGACGGCAACAGAAATGCTAGGCTACCTGATCAACTTCGGGGAGGTTTCCACCGTCTCTAAACAAGGCTAAGTGCAGAAAGTGTTATAATGGGATCAAAGACTCGTTCACTATAACAAATATAGAAAAGAGCAATATAGAAATACTGGAATAATAAAAAAGGGGTAGGCAATTATCGATTGAACCCTGTTACTTACCAGTTTTTTCAATTTAGCCCTTGTACTAAAAAAACGGCAAACCGAACCACGGTAATTTGATTTATGTTATCCTTTTGACCTTCTATCAATAATTTCATTAAAACCCTCATTGAAAAAAAACTAACAAACGAGTCTTAGATTCACTTGAAATTTTACCACCGTTCACTACTTAATGAGAAGATAATCTGAAATTTTCGTGATTTTTTACACAGGTATGATTTATTAAATTTATTTTTAGTATTTATTAAAATATTATAATAAATCATACAAAATTTTAGGAAAATCTCGAAATTTTTTCTATATACCCATGATAGGTTGAACATGTTTGAAAAGTTTCAAATACATCAAATAATTGTTTGGTATTTTTGTAAAAATTAATTTTAAATAAGAAGAACCTGAGATTAATTTAAAAAAATACAAAAGATATTGGATTATTGAAAAAACTTTTTCTAGATGTTCACCATATTCTGGTCGTATAGGAAAAATTTTCGTATTTTGTAAAACTTGTATGATTATTATAAGATTTTTTAAACAATACAAAAATAAAATTATTAAGAAAGCGTTAGAGATGTTAAAAAATCACGAAAATTCTAGATTATTTCTAATTAAGTAATGAACATGTGTAAAATTGCAACTGAATTAAGAACGTTTTGGTAGTTTTTCAACTGAGGGTTTATGAAATTGTTGATAGAAGGTCAAAACTGATAACAGAAAAAGTACAGGGTCGGTTTGCCGGTTTTTTTAGACAGGGGACGAATGAAAAAACGTGTATCGTACAGGGTTTCAATCGCAATTTCCCTAAAAAGTAAGTTACAAGGCCATGTAATATCCAAAATATGTTCTTACATTACACGAAATGACGAACTAGAAATAAAAAAACGACTCCTAATCGATTGGGGCCGATCCGCTCACTTTGTTCCTTCTCTTGACCTGTGGAGGGAGAGCGTTGGGGTGAGTGACAAACTCAGTATGGGATTGTTATACCTACCATCATGTTTTATAATGATGCGTTATATATCATGAATGGTATTAAATCGTCAAAAACCAATTCTATGTATTAAATCTCTTCTCATTTAGTAGATTGATCGGGCTAACTTTTAAAATAAAGTAAGGTATACAAACTACGCCCCACTATCCCTAGTATACTAGACAAGGCCACATTGAAAAGGAGACTACACAAGGCTCCTTTGAACCACCACACAGAACGTAGCAATAAATTAGACAAAAACTCTTTAGGAGAGAGGGAAGAGATATAGTCAACCACCAGGGAATCACGGCGGCATACCTTGGGCCGCGGGATCACACGGCTAGGTCACCAGAGAAGCAAACGACACTCTTGATCGGTCGGCATACATTGGGCCGCATGGAGCACACGGTGCTCACTAGGAGAGAATCAATGATCACTCTACCTGAGCCCTCGGGAACACGCACACGAGAATTATCATACTTGGGGGTAAAAACGAAACAGACACTGATCAGGTCAGGTAACAGGGTAGCATAGCTTAGAAGAACCCAAGGAAGCTAGCCCAAAGCTCGAGGCCCATAGCCACATGCAAGGAGTTTAACAAGAGGGAACTCAAACCGGAGGGAATCAACAACCATCATCCCGGAGCCTATCCAAACAAGTTAGGGAGTACCACGACAACCCTCAAAACACGGGGTGCATCTGGGCAAAATCCCTTGAGAGCTAGCTGGGCCCCGCTAAAAAAAAAAGAGTGCCAAACGATTAACTCTAAATCAACTCCAAATGAAAATACGAAAAACTATGCAATGCTTAGAAAAACCAATCCACCATAAAACAAACAGCATAGATGAATGATAAATCTCAACTCAAACCGTTCAGCAAGACAAGAAAAAATGGCATTAGAAGCAAAATCAAGTCAACAGTAACATGCCTATTTAATGCAATATGCTCCATAGTTTTTAAACAACCCAACATCAAGATCAGGAGTAGTAAATCGACCAAAATAATTACAATAATGCATGTTATGTAGGTATATCGCAGAAAAATATAATTCTCCTACCACCGAAGCGAGTCCTCCTAACTTAGGGTCCGGTGTCTCCTCAGGGATCGTCTCAAAGTCGCAAAATCCTCAAAATTGGAAGTCAAACAAGGGAGTGGAACCATTTAAGGAATCCAATTGGGTTTAAATAAACTGATAATAACTGCGAACTAGGCGAAAACGGGCCCAAACGGCTCGATCGTTGACTTTTGGTCAAAATGTAAACATTTGGTCAAATGTCAACGGTTTTAAAAAGTCAACAATCAAAAAGTCAACAGTTGACTGACCGGTTCGGGTCCAATTCAGTTTGGTGTCGGTTTCAGACGGATCGGTTCGGGTCGGAATTTGTCCATGTCGGGTCAGAACCGGTTCGGATCGGATCGGCCCGACCCATCAGCTGGCCCGGTCAAACCCGACCCCAACCTGGTTCGGATCGAACCCGACAGGGACCCAAAAGAGTTCGGTCGAACCTGGCCACAGGAGAGCCGTTGGGTCTAGCCCCGCTGGCCCGAATCCAATCGACCCGGCTCGGGCTGGGCCTGACTCAGCCCAGGCCCAAACGGTCCCAAGACTGAGTCGACTCAGCCCAGGACGATCAACTAGGCCATCGCCCGAGGTCAAACTCGATCGCGACTAGCGAGCACCAAAAACCGTTTTCCGACCTGTTTTTCGACCAAACATTCGTTTCCAACACCATTTCTTACTTCCATTCGACGATTCCAGCAAAAAACACCCAACAATTGACCGGAAACTCACATCTCGACGAAACCTAAACATCTCGAACCTTCTAGGGTGGAAAATCGATTAGAAAAAGAGAATTATCGTCGAGAACGCCCTTCAGCAACAATGATGTAGTCTTCACGACGAACGTTTTGAGACCACGATCGCGCTGAACGATCGTTGATCCAGCGTCGGCCGGATTTCTCTCCCGGCAGAAGCTGAACGCCCCGGGTTTCTGAACCCAGTTGTTACTCATAAACCCAAACATAACTAAGAAACTTTTAAACCAAATTTAAAACTCGCTCGAAAGTCAAAATTCTGAATTTTCTAATACCTCAAAACATTTAAAGGATTGCAGCGGAAATCATTGAGCAAAAAGGTAAATAAAACTATAGAACAATGCTGAATATCAGTTGGGATGTTAAGGAATAATCGGCCAAAAGAAATAAAGGTTCAAACGGAAATACTGTTAAACAGTTGCAAAAGTCAAAACGAATCCCACTGAACAAAGTCAACGAAGAGGCTTGTGAAACAGATATCAGAAAGACTTCTTCAGGTGACGAAATGACAGAAATATGTACCTCATCCACGATAGTTAAAGTACCCGACACATCCGATAGGTTAACAAATGGACATCCACTGGTCACCTAACGACAAAACTTCTACTACATCATCCGATGGATTTAATACGACATCCACTGGTCACTAAACGACAAATTACATGACATCATCGATGGAGTAACACTCGACATCCACCGGTCACTAAACGGACAAATTACATTTCTACATCATCCGATGACTTTTACAAACCGACATCATCCAATAGACCAAAAACACAATTTCCTACACTCCACAACCGATGCCGTCAGCCAGCGGAATTCAACCCAACAACATCAGTGAACAAAACACACAAACATCCACCGTGGACAACAGAACAACAACCTCAACATCTACCGATAGACATATCTACCGATAGAGAACAGAACGACATTTCAACTATCCTTAGTATACAAACACAACTTAATACGAAAGGAATTACTCACTTCACGAGCCATCAGCAACAAATTCAAACCATTGCATGTACTAAAACCCAGTGAATTAACCAACTTAAATCCCAACAGAATACTATTACAGAAAATCTCCAAACGTATAAAAACATTGAAACCAAATACTGTCATGAAAACTTACATACTTAAATTTGAAACATGGTCAACTAAACCTTCACACCAAACGGACATTAGTAAACCGCCCCATCAACTGCCAGACGGTTGCAAAGATTGCACCTCCAACCAGTCTAGTCCTCAGGTGCGCCTCGTTTAAACACACCTGCTGTCGTTTCTTCACCTACATCACCAACACTCATCTTTAGCTTAATGCTAAGTAAGTAAAAGTAATAATGTAATGTAATGCTGAATCATAAATTCCTAGTATGCAGTTTCTATTTTTTCTCTCAGTTTGCATAGGATCATTCTGGAGGATCCCCTGGGAAATTGGGAGTGGATCACTCCTCCAAAGTATAAATATCCACTACTCATTAGGGGTGGATTATTCCCTTAACAGTAAATCTGATTAACATAGCTGTTTCTGATCCCCTGTTTAATGGGAAGCGCAAAGTTCCCAAAGTCAAATATCACCTGTCGCATTAAGGGGGGAATTACTTCCCTTAACAGTACATCTGATTCAAATAGCTGTTTCATTATGTTAATTACTTACCATGCCAACATGCATTCAAATTCATTTGCGTATACTTTTATAAAATATGACGCAGACATACTAAACCATTCAAGTAACAAAATCCTTAATGTTTTGATCTAGGCCCGAAGGCACAAGCATACCACTTACCTGGCTCCTGGAAATTGTCTGGTTGTAGTACTTGGGGACATCTGCTCACCCTGGTTACAACAGACATAAATCAACACCTTCACTAAAATTGCCATGAACAAAAAAAGGTCGAGGAATCCGTAGAAACCTCTACTATCCGAGCATTCCATTTATCATAAAACTGAACCTTCAATCAATTCAGCATCCTCAAAATCTACATTGTACTCCCTCAGTATCTAACCGCTATATATAGAGAAAGAGGAAAACGTACTTAGGTGGAAGGAAGAATGGGTGAGGGAAAATCGCCTAGAGAGTTGGCGCTTGGAGCTGAAAGCCAGAAGAGAAAGTATGAAATGGGGATGTGGGGCTAACAGGCATAAACCCAACCCTCTTTCCTTTTTAAATCATTACCACTTTGAAAAAGTTTGTAATTTACTCTCATGCCCTTGTCTAGTCATACAACAAAACCCTACGTAATTATTGCCTAATACGGGGTATACCATTAATAATAAAAGAGAGCTGGTTTCGATAGAATCAGGTGGTACGCGGCGCCTCTCCTTCTCTCTCTTTCTGCATAATTGAAAAAAGGTTTTCCTTTAACCTATTTTCTCTTTTCTTTTAGTCCCTTCATTTTAATTTCTTTAATTGTTATTTTAATTCTTTTAAAAAATTTTACATTAAATAATTAAAACATTTAATAGCTTTTGGTTTCAATTTAAAATCCTTTAAAACAACCTTCGCTTGACAATTTCAACTGTTTTATCTCGTGGATTTAAATCCACTTAAATTGCAATCTGCGAACGTTACGTTTAATTTTTAAGTTAATTCGTTAAATCTTTGTACGTGTCCAATGTTTTTTAAAATTTATGATCAAATACTCGTACGTCACATGTTTCTAAAAAAAATTGAGTTTCGGGTTGAATTCTCATTTAAAATCACGAAACAATTATCCCGAAATTTCATTCACAAAATTTTGGCGGGATTTCCACAAATGATCTTCCATCATAATTAAAGAAAACTATACAAAATTTGTGCATCAAAAATTGCCAAATAGTGACAAAAAAAAAAAACACATTAAGATTATTAGTCCAACAATTCTAGAAGCCTATCAATCAATTTATTTAAACAACACGAGCTCATGGACATAGCTTGGACTACTGTTCTTATTTCGTCGTCGTTGAATTTTACGCTACATAAACCTTCAAGGAGCTTCTCCCCCGGAATTCCTTCTATAGGTTGTTCTGGAACTTTCAAGATTTTCAAGCAATGTAGTTTCCTGTCTGTGTATATCTCCAGATCACTAGGTCATCATGCACTTGGTCCCGACCTGTATCAAGATAGTTTCGTTAAGTTGTCTCTAAGATGAACTAAGTGAACAGGAGTAGACGAGAGGTGACACTTTCCTATCAAAATCCATTTCCTTGAAAATGATGTTTCGTTGCGACGGGGATTTCAAAGCACAAATCCAAATTTTTGAGCTTCCAAATTGTAAAAAATAGGAATATTATTTTTCGTTATTCCTTTTTTTAACAAACACATGTCGTATAAAATAAAAGCAACAATTGTCAAGTAGCAATACTATGCTTTTGGTAAAGGTAACCCTCTCAAAGTGGCCCGAGAAAATGTTCAATTCTTGATGGGACTCAACATTCTCTTTAAGGTGTGGCCAAGAGTGCTCACACCCATGTCATTTTTAATGATTCATCGCCAATGGTTTTCTAAAAATCCTCACTCTTATTGAAAATGGGTAAAACCTTTCAAAAAGCATTGGAACCATAACTACACAAGCTTCATTGAAGTTTTCTAATTTGGTACACTGCATTCTTCAATTCTTTTTGTCACCTTTTCAAAATAGGGGCTCATTTTGATTCCCAACCTTCCATTATATGACCATCTTGGGAGATTCTTCCTAGGTTATAATCTCTTCATCCATTTTGAGACTCCATCTGATAGTGGTGCATGAACATGAATAATTCTTTCAATCTAAGCCTCCAACTAGCAAACCTTTTGTTTTGACATTGTAAAGAATTGGGCCCAAATCCAAGGCGTTAATTACTTTATATCTCAGCGGTTTGTGGTCGAGATGTCTCAAAGAAATTCTTTTGTTCTCAAGTGTTTTTATGCCACATTTTCACTTGGATAGAATTAATGTTTTGGTTGAGATTGATGATGACTGCCGAGATTGGAAACACAACTCAATACGGATCGGTAGAAAAGGAAACCTGGGCCTCACTGGGGTAATCTTGAATGGAAATAACTCATGTTGTGGAGCGAGTTAAGGTCTGCAATTTGCACCAGCCATGCCTGGACGCTTGAGGGGAGAGTGCTTCAAAAATCCCCCCTTTTTGGGGCCAAAAAGAAATAAAAGAGGAAAAAGGGTTGTGGTAACAAAAGACACTGCTCGGATGAAAAAGAACAGCTCTTTTGAACTATTTTTTTCTTTTACCAACAAGGGATATGAGGAACTTAAGGATGAAAATGATGAGCGTTTGGTACAAACTTGTAGGAGACGTCACACCTAAAAGCGGGGGGAAGATTGTAAAATGTTAATAAACACCTTGGCTCTCCCAAGATGGAAACACAAGCACACACACACCGTCTCATGACTACCGGGACGAAAGGAGGTTCTTGGGAGTTAACCACCCAAAAAGGGGTTCAAATTAGCTACTGCAATTCACAGTCAATGCCCCAAAGAGACTTAAGTTGGTTAAATACCATGTCTATTTTACAAAATTAGGGTCAAACAACTAGCTAAGAGAAATAGCAACAAGCAGAAGACTCGGCTAAGTGCAGAGCTGAGCGTACAAAGAATGTTTTGGCCAATTTTAGCAAATACTTCTTCTCTCCAAAGATCACTATCAAGTGGTCCCTTTTTACAAAAACACGTCACAAAATGGTCCCCAAATACACCTTGTTCGGCCACATAACAAGGATACTAAAATACAAACTACTAAAAAAAACTAAGGAAATAAATAAACTAAACTTATGTTACATAATGTGTTCAAGAACACATTGATTCTCTCTTCAAATTAGTGCGGCAAGAGGTTGCCCTTCTAAACAAGTGAAAGAATTCTCCTGTCGTGGCAATAGGTGCTAACTCCAATTAGTCTAAAAAGCCATTGACATACAAAATGAGCACACAAGTTAGTTAAATTCTGGTCGTGACTAGTGATTGCTCCTCCTGGCTCCAAGGACTTGAAAGTATTTGACATCTAGGAGGGATGCCGATTGTGAAGAATACCTTGATGATCCTTTGTTGCTTTCAACCTAATTGTCATATTTATCACATTATTCAAGGAAACTGTAGGAAATGGAAAAATCATTACCGACATCCCTTATTAATGCCTAGTAATGTTTGTTCCAATTTACTCGTTGAGAGTTTCAAAACTACGTCACTAGTACTCTTGTAACAACTTGAAGTGCACTGTTTCTACTTTCTTTTTATTTGAAAAGAGTTCACTTAAAATTAGTTATTGAAAAAGTACAAGGGAAGTCTTAAAATTTGATAGATTCATTAAAATAAAATCAAAACAATCTAAATAGTCGTTGAAAACAATACTAACAAATTCATAACAAACAATAACGAAACAATATAGTGATATAAATATTTTTTAACTCGATAGAAAAAAACGTAAGTTTTCCACTTTATAGCCTCTGAATCGCTATTGCATTAACACGAACATAACTTTTTTTACAGGCAATTAAAAAAAATCATAACCTGGAACAAACGAGTTTTTCGGCGTTTTCGCTCCAAGGGTTATTTTAATAAATAAGAAATATAGATCCGTTTTGTGAGCGGGATGAGGTTATTAGAACCTATGAATTCTGAAGATTTTTAGAGGAATGAGTAAAAATTTTTAGAAATCCAAATCCGATTGTGTGACGCTTGAGTTTCCGGTTTTAGCCTATAACGCTTTAATTCGTAGAAATATAAATTAAAGCCCGTTGGGAAAAGAGAAGGTTTCATTCGAACTTAGGGATCAGTTGGACTATGTGAGGGAAAATAAGAAATTTCGGGGGGAAAACCAAATCGATAGGTTAAGGTAACGAATTAAAGCAAAGAATAAGGGAAGGGCCATTTAGGTATTTGTAGGTCAAAAATTTGAATTTAAAACATGATTCCTCCCCTTTTCCCTCATTTTTCCCTTCTCCTATGTCAAGTCTTCCCACTTAGGCGATCTTCCTACTCCATGCCAAGTCCGGTGCTCCAACGCCTCTACCCATTGAGTTATTTGTCTGTGTTCGATTTTCTTCCACAATTCAACGTCTAGTAAGCCCATCTGAGGATGTTTTGTTTAGTTTTAGGATGGATTTGGGTTAGGGTTTGTTGTTTGAAAGTTGAGATTTTTGGTTTTGTTGTAAATCCGATGGTGTTATCGTGTTTGTGGTTGTTAATGGTGCCTTTGAGATGCGTTTTGATTTTGATTGTTAGAGATGAGGATTTCTGATTGGGGGTTGTGGAGAATTAGAGTAATTTTTGGTGTTGGAGTTGAAAAGAAAGCCATTAATGGCGTTTGATAAATAGTGAGCGCAATGTGCCGATTAAATGCCTAAAGAATTAATACAGTTTTAGCGAAATTGCTTGGCTAGGGGCTAGTTTAAGTTTGGAATTTTTCTATTTAGGATCGTTTTAATACCTTATTTATGAAATGCCTTAGGTGGAAACAGCTTTGGACGGTGCGCGGCATTGCATAAGGAGTCAGGTAAAGTGGTTGCTAGGTTTCGGCCTAAGGCCCTACACGTTCAATGCAGGCTTTGTGTTTTGATGATGGATTTTCTGATTGTGGGTTTAAAGAGTCAGGTAGCCTAGGATGTAGGTATTAGTGTTTGTTAGTTCGTTGTGAGTAAAGTATGTTAGTCCGTTCGTGAATTGTTTTGAGGTATGGTATGTGTACATCCTATGATCATGTGTGCATCAACTGACATTGAAATTTTTACAGCATGAAATTGATATATACGATGATTAAATTGGTGGGGGTGTATGGCCATGACAACAAAAACCGTCCATCTCGAGGGACAGAATCACTGTCACGAATGGCACCATGAATACTGTCGTAGGACCATTGTACACGATTGTATATCCCCAGTATAATCATGTCAAGTAACAGGATATGAACACGTAAATGCAAAACCATGTTTTTTACGAAAGTCATAAATTATGCATTTTATTGATAGTGCATTCTCTTGCTAAGCATTAGGCTTAAGTTCATGTGTATGATGTAGGGAAGAGATCGGAGGTGAGGATCTCCTCTTGATGGTCAAGAAATAGGCGGTTGCTATTTGGGAGGGTATCTTTACAATGTTTCATTTCTACATACTTCCCAAGCGATGTGGGATTGCTGCGACCCCTTTTTTCGACCCGGCAACCTTCGGTTCGCCAGAGCGGAGTACCGCACATCAGGGTTCGGTTCGTGTAGCATCGGTACACATATTTATACATCCGGGTTATCACAATCAGCCCCCTCGTGGGACCCAACGTCCCGTGGCCATATTTCCAGTGGGTACAGGCTCTGATACCCATGTTAAACGACCCATTTCTCCCAACAAGATATTGTCCGCTCTGGGGAGTGGGCAGTTTAGCCCAATATCCTCCCTAAAAAGCTTTGTTTGGCGAGGACTTCCGTCGGTCACCCAACCCTGTGACTACTCCGCTGAAGCACTTTTAACTTCGGGTTCGTATGGGATCGTTTTAATGGTGCTCAAAAACGCGGGTTTGCGACTTGTGAGGATCTTTTTAAATCGTTTGTCATTTCCACATATACCCAAGCGAGGGGGGTGTGACGACCCTTTTTACGACCCGTCACCTGGTTCGCCGCGCAGACGACTGCCATCAAGGGTTCGGTCGTGCAGCCATAGTACATCTACTTGTACATTGGGTCAGCCACAAAATCTTCTCTTAAGGGTGCGCTAGGGTTTCGGTCTTCAAAGAAAGTGGAAATGGCTAAGAGAGCCGTTGGGCTCGGGTTCAAAGCCACATGCACACCCTTCTGATCGGCCATCCAACGCTGCAGTATGGCATGACAGCTTTGGCGCAATCCATGGTCTTAGTCCTGATGGGACGTCGGTGGGACTGTGGATTCAAAATGCTAGAGAAAATTATGGAAAAATCTATAGGACATCGCTCAGCCGGGTAGGCATGTTCTTGGTGGCTGGTCAACTGTCCGCGACACTGGCCCCGGTCAGCCACTGTGCGGCTACATTAGCAATCTACATACAAGCCAGGTCACCCATTCCATGGCGAGCAAGATCATAGAGTTCTTGGGCTCGGGAATGTCTTCTTCTGCACG
>JAJTVD010000686.1:0-11988 GCA_022432975.1 Begonia masoniana | reverse complement strand
ACCACGAACTCTATCTGAGAGGACCATGACATTCACATCATGAATGATGAACAGAGTGTGATTCCCATGGTATGATCAAGAACACGGATAATAAATGCTTCCCACCCTGAATAAAGAAGGGAACACTTATTTCTACTTATTATGCATTACGAGCATTTCATGTATATTTTTTTCACTCCTTACTCCGCATTAGGCTTGAGTTTAAACCTTATGATAAGGTGGAACGAATTGAAGGGAGGGACCTCAACCTAATGAAGAGTCTAAAGTCTGGTGTTGCTGAATGTGCTCAAACTGCTAGAATTTTTATGCTTGGAACTGATTTTAACCGCGGGATGTTGCTCCTCAGTATATTTTAATAAGGTTATGATTGAAGTATAAGTAAAATTAGTCTTCTTATTGATAATGAATGCTGGGGTTGTCTGGGACGATTTAGGTTTTAAATATCTCTTTTAGATAAATGGTTTTCATTTTTTTTTTTTTTTTTTTTTTTTTTTTTTTGTTTCAGTCGGGTGATGAGGGTTGTTTTTTTTCTGCTCGTCTAGTCATCGGCAGCTGTGTTTATATATCTGTGATGTCATCGGCAGATACAGTTGTTTATCTTCTGCCTGGACGTCATCGGGAAGACACAGCTTTGTTATTGCCGGCTGACGTATCGGCGAAGATGCAGCTTGTATATCTGCGACGAATGTTAAATGAATTATGTGGATGACGTGATGTCGGTTGATTGTGAGGCATTTAATCTGCCGATGGACGATAATGAATCACGTGAAATGCACAGGATAACCGGATGATGTAGATTAGTTATCGGTATAGGCGTGGCTCTCTTCTGTTTTGTCGTTAGTGATTCGGCAGATGGAGAGTGAAGATTGTCGTGAGATTCGGCAGGAGCCTTGGGTTTCATATTTCCCCAGCCAATGTCTTATTTTATTGGTCCAGGTTCAAATGTGACTACAGAATTGATATTTCTGCGGATGCCATAGGGCCAAAAAAAAAGAGAAGAAACTGTACAGAGCTAATTAGGAGCAATGTTTTACGAAAGTTATGGGAAGTAAGTGGGCGATCCTTCAGGGTCGTTACAAGAAGATTTCGAGAAGTTAGGTTTATAGCTAGTTAAATCAATGACACAATAGTGTTTAAAGTATGTAGCTTCGTTATGGCATATGGAGTCATGGGGAAGATAGTATTTTGATACATGGTAAATCTGCAGTAGTCGAATTGGATGTTAATGAACGTAATTATGAGAGCAGAGAATGGAGTACGTGAATGTAGAGATTTAGTTTGGGAACCATAGAGATTAATCTAATTGATGAACTTATGGGTGATGAAAATAGTCGAAGTGTCAGGTATTGGTGTTGGTTTGATCATAGAATATGGAGGTTGGTTAAAAAATCATAAACATAATGGAGATATTTAAATATGAGATAGCACTTTGAGGGTAAAAATGACATACGTGGAGGAGGATGCGTAGCTAATCGCCCAAAGAAGTAAGGAACTGGGTCCGCAATTCTGCACTCTAATATGTTATGCTTTTGGGGGTAAATTAATAAATCAGTATGACTGTAGTGGAGAAGAATGTTAGCCTCCCCTTCAATTAGTACTTTGCGATTAAATGGGCTAGTCTTCGCTTTGGCGAAGAATAGAGATAGAGAGTTATATATCTTGAAATTCTGAGAGATTTTTATTTGAAGAAGTCAAAAAATACAGGAACAAATTGGGATGGATGGCTTAGTTTTACTTGCGGACATGTATTTTTTAGCTAGTGAAATGGTTTTAGTCGGATTAATATTTGTGTGTTTGACGAGGATTGATGTTAGTGATTTGAGATTTAGAAGTGGATAAATTTTAACCCCCTACTAGCACATGAGTGGTATTGCTCGATTGAAATTTTTAAGGATGTAGGTAGTTCGGATGTTAGGTGGGGGATTTTATGAATTTCTTTTGAGAAGCAACCAAAGAATTAATTAGAGATGTGTAAGTTCAAACATTGTGGACGATTAGTGTTAAAATGTAGACGCTTAGAATTGAACTTGTAAATTGATATAGAGAAATTGACAAGACTTGATGAGGCTCGGCTATAGTTTATGCAGCATTGGAACATCCAATATAACGAGGGATGATTCTATTGGAGTGTATTGAATTTTTCGAGGAGTGATTTGAAATATCGTGAATTAAGTAATGCATTAAGGCTTTCGTATTGAATTGGAATTTGAGAGTAGGACAAAAAGTCGAATGCCTAGGGAAGGGATGTGGAGTGGAAATGTGGAACTGTTGGGATCTCATAATAAAGACCAGGTTTAAATTGTCCATAAATCGTTAGGGTGATTGGGAAGTGAAGGTACAAGATGAAGTTAGAAGCATGAAATAAAATAGGAGCGTAGATGTGATACCTCAGAAATGGATAAGGATGTAATGAAAAACGAAAATAATATAAGCACATACAGAATCGCGAGGTTTATGAAGAGAAAGAATGGGAAGGATTGATATAAAAGGTGCCAAATAGCTATAGTTTCGACACCACCCGTAAGCCAACCATGAATTGTTCTGACGAATTCGTCGCATGAAGGCAAGAAAAGGTCAGCAATTTGTATGGGACAAGGTAATAAAAGGGGTAGCACTGTGTAATTTGGAAGAAAAGTGATAGGAAGTCCTCGACAGGTTCGAGGTGGGTTATTTAGTGAAGTTTGGATCACTTGAGGAAATATAATTATGTTAACGATAAGTGAAATGAGAAATCAGAGATTCCCGAAGATGTCGCAATTTTGAGGACAAAACTTCTATTTATAAGGAAGCTGGTGAAAGAACCCACCTAATTTATCTGTTGAACCATTTGATTTTAGAATTTTCCATGTCCGGGGATTGGTGCGTATAATCTTAGTGGTCGGAATCAGAGCAAAAATTTATACTATCAGCAAGAAATTATTTGATGGTTACTGACAAAACAAGAAATTTATGAATCCGACTGAAACCCAGCTATTGTTGGACATATAAAGGGTTAAGGGTCTGATATGTAATTAGGATTAGTGGTAGGATTTTAATTTTAACAAAAAATAATGTAAAAACCCTCCCCTCCCTTGTTTCCTTCCTTTCCTTCCCCGGGCTGAAACCCCTTTCTCAGAAGAGTCCTTTCCCCTTTTTCGTCCACCCTATGTTCTCACTCACGCTTGCAATCGACGCAACGTCGACGTCCTTCACGTTGCTCTTCTTTCACCCTTTCAACACTATTTAAGGTATGGTAAGGTAATTTAGGATGTGACGACCCGAAACGAACCCCGAGCGGGGTCCGGGATCGAAGCCTCCTCCGGGACATTTGCGAAGCCGGGCACCTTTTTTTTTCTTTTAGAACTTTATACGGTTAAAACCTTAAGAGAGTACTAACTTCTCTGAGGACACTGGAAAACCATGTCAGCTGCGATGGAATAAGGGTAATATGATAATAAGACAAAAGTGAAAGTTACGGATAACTACAGTGAACATGACCGGATTGGGTAAACACTTGTGACAGTGACTCGGATGACTTAAATGTCAACAGTAGACCGGAGTTGTTAAAGAATGCACAGTGACCGATGACAAAAAATCTTAAAAGACAAACTGGCAACTTTAAACCAATTAAATGAACATTAATCAAAAACAAAGTTGCTGGAACCGAAGTATGAACAACTTCAAACTTCAGAAAACATTCAATGATTTTTTGAACATATCCGGAAAAACAAGACTACGAAATTTTAGGAAAACAATTACCTGATGCTCTACCCTGACAGAAACTTAAGAAACATCCCACGAAGGGATAGCTCTAACAACCAAATCTGTCACATGAAAGAAGGGGCACATCAACAGGCGTTAGTGCCAAACAGATATCCAGATACGTCAACAACAGATTGTGGTGTCGTCGGGGGGGCTGTCGAATACAGTTTAAAACAAGAGAAGCTTAACCACAGAATACCTTCTATCATATCCAACAGTAATTTCCTACGGGTTTCACAACAAAATCGGAATCCTAACATAGTTTAAAAACCAAAGACTAATTCCAGTAGGAAGTTGAACAGCAACGAAAATCGGATATGGGACATGAACGGGGGTGCGGGGCCGGAAGCAATGGATGCTCAACGAAGTACAAAACAAAACTCGAATAAACTCGGGCGATGACTTAGGCTGACGTCAACCGAAAGCATATTGTACTCTGCGCGTAATACTTTAGTGCTGACGTCAACCGAAGACATATTTTCCTAGTCGAAAGACTTGATGCTGACGTCAACCGGAAGACCTATTTAACCCTGCGGAGACGTTAATTTTAGCGAATTGCCACGTTTAAATAGATGGACTTTTCCCCCCAATCAAACTCTTAAACCACCAGACAGGTATAAGCTTCAAACCTTCAAATCCCGATTAAAATTTACCAGAGTTCTAGGAAAACAAACTGCATGGATGTGCGCCACATTTCGAGTACTATCGCATGCTGACCTGAAAATGGAGAACTCAAGCATTCCAGAATTTTCAATACGTTAAAAATATCTGGGTACAATCTTTCAACTACAGAGGTTTTCAAACAACACACCACCAATTAACAACCTGAACGTCGTTATACTTCACAACAGACTAAACAGACAGGACCTACTTCCAAATTTCACAACACGGAGTTTTTTGGAAACTAAAGATCAGTACACATATGGTTTTAAAAGTTTCAAAGCTTATGCAGGACTTATGACCCCTAACACTTAAAGAAATCACAATCTCAGAGCTAGGACATGATCCGACTAGCAGCACCACCCCAGTGCGATCATCAGATCCTCCAACTACATCAGCTCGCATAGTTTTTCGAGGCACAGGTCCTCTCAAGCAGGATCCGTACCGTCACATGAGAGTTCACCTATGAGCCTAGAGCTACAAAAGAAAATAAGAACATGATTGTACAATGCACATGCTGTGGTTGCATGAATTTTCAAGATCTAAATTACAATCAGATCACCGATTTGTCTTTCACGGCCAGGAAGCGGTATAAATGGGAGGAGGCGGGCGCACACAGGCCTTCATAGCAACTGGCCAATGACATAACAGGACGTACTGATGGAAACAGCAAACTGCCAACTCCGCGTCAAAACCACTTGCCGATGCGCCATTTCTTTACATCAGGATTTTCTCTACTTACTTCAAAACGGTGCATGAAAACAGTTGCATGATTTAACGAAACGGGTAACGGCATGATTAAGTGAAATGCTTAAACTTAACATTCAACAGATGATCAACGAGATCGCAAACAGAATAGATGACGAAACAAACATTTACGTAAAACATAACCGAGTGTCGTTCCCTACCCGACGACCTATTACCGCCGAGTTGTGCTCTGGCCCTAAGGAGACCAACAACGGAGTGGCTGACTTACCTTTTGGCTGCAGTTCCAATGCTCGCATGTCCCTGAAACTCTCGGAAGCTGTATTAGGCATGAGAGGTATCAAACACTGCCAAATGCTAACATAACTTGGAAGTTATGCAAAAACTCCATTCAGACCCATGTAAAAGTTCCCATGCTGTTCCCATACCAAAAAAACAGAGTATTCTCCTAACTACCTTATACCTAAAACTTCATCAAAACCATAC
Organism: Begonia masoniana; assembly: GCA_022432975.1. Lineage (NCBI taxonomy): Eukaryota > Viridiplantae > Streptophyta > Magnoliopsida > Cucurbitales > Begoniaceae > Begonia > Begonia masoniana. Next base: position 6,396 of record JAJTVD010000686.1, on the reverse strand, counting down.
TTTTTGCTTGTCCAATGGGTTAGTATTAAAGAGTTTACCGTAGCAAAGGTAAGAAACCAGGGCAACCTAGAGATCAAGTGTTTGGGTTAACTATGTCGCCTGCCGGAGCAATAGAGGGAAGGAAGATGAGAATGAAACTTTCAGTAAGGGGGAGAGAAGGCTGTCTTCCTCAAACAAGTTGCCACTTGGCACTCATCCATTGGTTTGCTTCCCCTACCTTAATTACTTCTCACTCTTACCCTTCGCATCTCTTTAACCTAAATTGACTGTTTGATCACACTTAGTTTGGTTTTCCTTAAACCTTCCTCATTACAACACACATACATTGTAATATAAAATATACACACATTAATCGCGGTTATAACATGGCGCCTGGGAAAACATATACAATATATAAAGATGTCGGGTGTTACTTCTACCCAACCTTAACCAACTTTTGACCGCCAAAATTGAGCGAAGCAAGAGATCCGGATATTGCGTCCTAAGCATCCGCTTCTCTTCCCATGTGGCGCCCCACATTTGATACGCCCATAACTTTCACGATGGGACCACTTTGTTTCGCAAGTACCTGACTGAGTTCCCGAATCGTATGTGCCTCTCTTCTATGTCAGGTCGCATGATTTCGAAGTCACTTGTTCCACGATCTGAGTTGGTCTCCGTACTCACTTCGCTCAGCTTTGCACATGTGAGACAGTTGTTAACCACCATCCATCTTACGCTGGGTAGCTTGTAGTCCCGTAGGCCATGGCCTCTCCCATATAACATGCTTTATGATGGTAAAGGCCCATAAGCCTTGGCTTAGCTTCCCTTTCTTGCCAAAGGGACCTCAGCAAACCTTGAAAGTAGTACCTTCAAACACTTCATCACCCTCATCAACTCTAAATCCCTTCGTTCTATGGGCCGCGGTACTCCTTTTGTCCGATCCTGAGTAGTCTTAGTCCTTGTTGATAGCAGCTATCACTTCCGACATTTGCTGCCAGTCTCTCAGACCAATAAGCTTAGTTCTCCGACCAAAATCATCCAAACAGAAGCGGGGATCGTACCTTCCTGCCCTAATGTCTTACATATGAGCCATACCAATTGTAGCCTGATAGCTATGGTTGTAGCAAACTCCACAAGGGTGAACCTATCTACTCCAGAGCATGAAGTGTACCAGCACGCACGGCTCTTAACAGATCCTCCAAGGGTCTGAATCGTTCTCTCCAAAATCTCAGATTGCACATGCTGTCTGTGAGATGAATATACCGTGCTGAAGTCCAATCTAGTGCTCCCAGGCAGCTTTGCAAGCCTATCTGCCAGAACCCGGAAGTGATCTACGGATCCCGGGCCGAAACATGACACCGAGGATACCAGTATTTTGACATTGCACTAATATATCGATTTCAGCATACTGATCGATTGGTAGGTCGTCTTCACAGGTAAAAATGGGCCGACTGCGTCAATCGGTGCCAACATATGGGGATCCATCTGTGATTGTGCCTTTAACTGTTCTTTCAACCAACACGAAGTCCTTGTAATATTCTCGCCATTTCCATTCGGGATCAAGAGTTTTGAATCGTCCACCTTGGGCGTTTGATGTTCAGCTTGACCCTTGTTGACTAGTCATCACGACCTCCTCGTACTTGGCCCTTCATTCTCATATATTCAATTCGGCCACAGTGAAGTTTCAGTCTTGATACATTTTTGTGCGTTCCTGTATCCAGAGAAGACTACGAAGGAGCTTCGATAAGATATGCTTCCGTAGCTCTTGTCTTTTTTCGAACATCCCATCTGTTTTGAACTTTCAGAACTCCATCTACTCCTAAATAACTTCAATCCGGTGATAGAGGGACATTGGTTACACATAAAGGCCTGCACCATCATCACACTCGCCTTTGATTGGTCTTCTGGGGCCATCCTTAATTCAGATCCGGAACGTTACGTGTTCCGTCAACGTTTAGATTACACGCAGTTGCTACAGGATAGTTTTAGACCTATCACCAGTTCAAACTATGAATTTCTCTACCTCAAAGGCGGGAACTGGTAGCCAAGGCCGGTTTGTAATCATACGTCATCCGCATCCAACGCATGCGGCTACCACAATTGGCCTTCCCCGGGTGGTATTTAATCTCAACATCCTGTACACTCTTCTGAATTTCTAAACCCCCACCGCCTTGTCTCCTCATTTCAACTCCTTCTGAGTAAAGGGTTACTTTGAAACTCTTGTGCTCCCAGAGAACACCTCCATGACTGCCATAAAGGTGGTGTCTACATAACTTTCAACGCAATACGACTAGCCACGCTGAACAAAGGTCTGAATTAGGAGTAGTTATTCGCTCATGGTCGCTCTTCAATTGTCCGGGATGCGTATGCACCAAGAACCTTTTTCCACTATAGGCTTAAATCACATCCCGCAACCTTTGACCACGCACAGTATAAACGCTGAGTTGCCATCTTCAACGGGAATGACTAGTAAGGACCGTGGTTAACTTGGTGCTTGAGATGTCTGAAAAGCTCACCAATCACACACCGCTTCAGCCACTTGAACTTGATTTCTTTCGCTGTAATCTGGTCTCGCTTCTGCGATCACAAAAACCCCTTGCTGATTTCCGGTTTAAGAACCAGCTGTCCGCGATAAAGCTTCGTACTGCACTTGCATTTTCTCGGTTGGCATCCTCGGCATCCTGAATCTTGGCCGGGTCCACATATACGCCTTCAGCAGCACCACACGTGGACCACGCATTAATCTTGTTTAACCAGAACCACCTTTGACAGCTGGGCATATTAATTGGGTGAGTGTTTGCTTTAGGATGGACGTACCAATAGCCTGTTTCTCATGCTCGCCGAACGCTCCTCTGGCATAAACCCGAAATGTCAAGTCGATGAAAAACGATCACAAATTTATTCACTGACATCAGGGAATATCCTATTCATTAGGTCCATAAATGCTGGAGCCCCTGGACAATTAGTTCAACCCGACGACATCAACAGATCGGTTCCGTCGTAAAGGACCGGGTTCTGAGGCAAGTCGGTGGATATTCCGCACTCGAACCTTCAACTGGTAATAGCCGAGCGTAGTCATCTTAGAAAGTACCCGAGCCCCATGTCCTGATCAACAAAAATCGTCATTCTCGCTCACGGGTACTTATTACTTGATTAGTCACCTTGTTCCGCTCAGTATCTGAGTCATGCACATCCGAGCCAAGCCTTTCTTCTGGGACAGAACAGACGGAGGCACACCCCACTGGATGGAAAACTAGCGCGCACAAACCCTTGGGTCCATGATCTTGCAACTGAGCCGGTACCGCCGTACGTTCTATGGCGTGCCATAGCGGTACGATTCTCGCCTACTCGAGTTGCCCTGCCTCCAGGAAGACACCATCGATGCAATCTCGGATGTCCACGATCAGGTGGCAACATCACCTGCTACAGAATCACTAGGAAAACTGCGAAGTCCCTGAACCACCGGAATATTTGAAGTTCCCCTCACCTTAAAGTTGCCTTGAACATCTCACCAACCGTGGGCCAAAATCCAATGCACCTGCTTCATCCAGTCGTTGGACTTCAGGAATACAAAATACACAGAGCTTTACCTGTTTCTTCGGTACCTCACCAGGGCAAAGAAAAAGTGCCGATAAAGAGTTCCGACTTCACTTGGGTGCTTAAATGCTCACAAGCCCGGACCTACAGTGGAATGATGCGTATGTTTTAAGGAGAAAAATAACACAGCCCGTCCCATCCCGTACCTAGAACAACATCGGATCCCTTCATCCCATGACGAATGGAATTAGGCATTCAACTTCCTGGTCCTCTTCCCCACTTCGACATCACTATATACACACCCTTAAAACCTGCTCGGTAGGCATAAACTCGTCCGACGGTAGCATAAATAACCTGTAAAAGGGCTGATCTGACACGTACTAACAATAACTTTTGTCTAACTATCAAGTCCATGGCACAGACCCCATATGTATTGTGGCCTTTAACTGTTCTTGGCAACCAACACGAAGTCCAATTGTAATATATCCCATTCCATTCTGGAATGGACGAGTGAAGCGTTCCACTTGGTCTGGTATGTTCAGCTTTGACCCCCCATGTTGGACATATCATGCAAGACTCCACGTACTTGGCACTTGATCTTCATATTCAGCCACCAGAAGTGAAGTTTAACAGTCCTTGTGATACATTTTTGTGCTTCCTGGGGATGCACAGAGAAAGAAGACGAATGGGCTTCCGATAATAAGATATGCTCCGTAGCTCTTGTCTTTCGGACATACCATCTGTTTTTGAACTTCAGAACTCCATCTCTCGAATCATGAAATCGGAAGAAGGCATGGTTACCCTTGCTCACCATATCAGCCATCTCCTTTGAATTGGTCTTTTGGGCGCCCTTAATTCGGTCAGGAACGGTCGGGCCGCAAAGTTAGATTCGACAGTGCTGCGATAGTTTAGAAACTATCACACAGTTCAAAACCTTGAATTTCTGTCCCAAAGGCAGTGAGATGGTAGCCAAGGGCCGGTTGTATGTCGACGGCATCCTGATCACGCATCGGACTACACATTGGCCTTCCCCGGGGTGGGATTAATATAAACATCGTAAATCTTTCACGAATCTAACCACCGTCCTTGTCTCATATTCAACTTCTTTTGAGTAAATAGGTACTTTAATCGTGTGATCAGAGAACACCTCACATGACTGTCCATAAAGTGGTGTCTCCATACTTTCAACGCAAAACGCTGCCGCTAACGCCAAGGTCGGGAGTGGGTAGTTTTCCTCCGGATATTCAATTGTCGGATGAGATGCCAACTTTCCCTCTGCATTATACACTCCCAAGCAAACCTTTGACGCCATTCACAGTTATACGATGAATTTGACATCTTCAACTGGCAATACTAGTAGAGGAGCCGTGGTTTAACTTTTGCTTGAGTGCTGAAAAGCTCACTCACACGCTTCGACCACTTGAACCTTGAATTTCTTGCACTTGTTAAAGCTGGTCACGGCTTCGCGATCACAAAACCCCTTGATGAATTTCCGTAATAACCAGCTAGTTCCGATAAAGTCTTCGTACTCACTCGCATTTCTCGTCTGGGCCATCCCTCACAGCCTGAATCTTGGCCGGTCCACAGATACCTTCACAAGACACCACGTGGCCCAAGAATTAATCTTGTTTAACCAAAACTCACACTTTTGACAGCTTGGCATAAAATTGAGTTTCTTTTAGGAGTGCAGTACCAGAGCCAAGTGTTTTCTCATGCTCGCCCATCTCCCTGAATACCAGAATGTCGTCGATGAAAACGATCACAAATTTATCCAAGACATCATAATATCTATTCATTAGTCCCATAATGCTGCCCGGAGCATTAAGTCAACCCGAACACATTCACACAAGAACTCGTAGTGCCCTACCGGGTTCGGAGGATCCTTTGGAATATCCTCAGCTCTGACCTTCACGGTAAGAGCCGAGCTAAGGCAATCTTAGAAAATACCCGAGCCCCCCTGTATCTGATAAACAAATCGTCAATTCTCGTCAAACGGGTACTTATTCTTGATAGTCCACTTGTTCAGCTCACGTTAGTCAATGCACTCCGGAGGACCCATCCCTTCTCTTGACAAACAAGGACGAGCACCCGCACGGAGATAAACTAGGCGCACAAAACCCCTTTCCAGTAATTCTTTCAACTGAGCCTTCAACTCCTTCATTCAATGTGCCATAAGACGTACGGATTCTTCGATACTGTTCCGCACCAGGATTACACATCGATTGTCAACTCGATGTCACGATCAGTGGGCAATCCGGTAAGTCATCTAGGAAAACTCAGGGAAGTCCGACCACCGAAATGTTTGAGTTTTCCAACCTCACCCTTGCCTTGCACATCCACAACGTGGGCCATAAATCCAATGCACCTACTTCATCAGTCGTTGAGCTTTCAGAAGATTCACAGGCATACGGTGGTTTCTTCGTTACCCCCAGCCTGATAGAGAATTCTACTTCATTTGGGTGTTAAATGACACAAGCCCGGACCTACGTTGATGGTGGCTTAATGTGTAAACAGCCAGTCCATCCCCAGAATAGACATCGTATCCCTTCATCCCAATGACATGAATTGGCATGTAACTTCTGGTCTCCCACTGACCTATTCATCACCCTTACACACCTGCGCGGAGTGCTAACCTCCGGACGGTAACATAAACGCTGTAAGTCTGCTCTGACGACGTACTACAAACTTTGTCTAACTACAAGTCCCATGGCCACAACGAATGTGTGGCCCCCTGTCCCATAAGGTATAAGCATGCACATATACTACTATTTTTGTCCTGTAATTGCTTGGGTGTGCTGATCAGCTTAATCGCCGTCCTCCATCTTGCAAACACTCTAGGCATAGAACCGACGGGCCTTGGTGTCAGGCACCGACAAT
>JAJTVD010000663.1:0-28909 GCA_022432975.1 Begonia masoniana | reverse complement strand
TTTAGCCTTCGGATGATGTAAGTATAAATTTTTGTCGTCAGCGATCGGCAGACGTAGAGTGTTTAGCACATCAGATGATGAAAGTGTTATTTTGTCGTCTAGTCGATCGGCAGATGTAGAGTGTTAAGCACGGATGATGAAAGTGTTTTTTTCTCGGATTTCTAATTACTGTCTAAGTTTATATATCTTTCTATAAAATTCTCTAGACATTATGATTAATGTGTAACTCTCATTATTCTTTACATAACTCACTAGACTCTCTATTAATGTCAACTTTATTTTTTTTATCATGCATTCCTTTATGTAAGTAATTAATCTTATATATATATCTGAATATGCTTGACCCCTAAACATTAAATCATTGCCTAATGAAATACTCACTATTTTCTTATTTTTCTACTCCAACTATCTGTAATGAGTATGAAATTCAACTCTCATACATCACTTGTGCATGATAAGTGAGTAATAGGAAGTGTGTGCACATATTAATTTACTTGATCTCTTTTATCAATTATACTATTAACATGTAGTGAATATATGTGATGACCCGAATGTTACATATGGTACGTACTGCGGGGCAAAACCTCAGGACCTAAAGCCAAGTGTAGGCGACTCCGGACCTCGAGTATAAGCGCAAATCTCTTCGTAAAAGGGGGGTCGTCACAACTCCCCACTGCATTGGGGGAAGTATGTGGAAATGAAACATATGTAAATAAGACCCCCCTCATAGCAAGACGCGTTTTGGAGCACAATTGCAACGGATCCCATAGAAATCCGAAGTTAAAAGTGCTTCGGCAAGAGCAATCCTAGTGGGTGACTTGCCAGAAGTTCTCACCAAACCAAGCCGTGAGGTGAGGATATTGGCGCTACGCCACTTCCCCCATAGCGGACACTATCTTGCCTGGGAACAAGTGGTCGTTCAATCAATTAGCTTTATAATCGCCTATATAGTGAGTGTCAATATCATGATCCAATATCCTTATATGTAAGTAGCACACATACGTACATCTTACTAACTATTCACAATAGAATCTGCACGTCACACAATAACCTTTGGAGGGTTCGGGATTTGCAATCCAAGGGGGATTACTCACTCCCCTTCTATTTTTCCGACTATATTACTTCACACATACATAAGCTGACGCGATATATTTAGTTCGAATGCTAACCAGTCATATCTCCCGTACTACCATTTATATATATAGATTTCAATGATTCATGAAGTTTAAGTATCTTCACTATGAATCTTCACTGCATATCAAACTACTGAGTTATTTGAAATGAACATGCAGATCATGTTTAAAATGACGAGTAAAATGATACAAAAAAATGCTTATCAATTATCAGACACCCGATGATGTCCCAAAATTTGGAAAAATTTGACACTTAATCATTTACAATCACATTTTAAATACATATTGTTAACTCAAAACTTCAACTCACCCAGAAACTAATATATTCATTTGAATCATTTACAACATCCACATATAACCAGTTTAACAATGTGGAATTGTAATTTTTTTCTTCAAAAATCACTTAAATATCTCCTCGTATCCATCATTTAAAACCCAATAATATCCAATATGCAAAAGATTCTCAATATAAAATTTCATTAAACTGCATTTTCATTCCCAAAATCATAATTTTTTTTCACCTAAAAGTATGCATTTCAAATACTTTACAAAACACCAAGATTAGAGACTCTCCCTCTTCTGCCTTTTCTTTCTCACCTGTCACACCTTGATTTGGGCTCAATTTGAACCCTATTGATGAGAGGAACAATCTTCTCATTTGTTGGAAGGTCGATACCAATTCCATTTACCCTCAATTTTACACTTTCTCTGTGTAAATTTTTTTTTTTTCTTCTTCTTTCTCTTCTCTCCACCGTTCTCTCTCTAGAAAAGCACTAATCTGCTTATCTTCAGCCTTCTCCCCCTTATGAGATATCTAGGATAAAATTAATCATTTTACCCTTTTGTCCATGGTAAATTTACATTTACACCATACATTTTGATATATTTACAAAAATACCTTGGTTTTTATTTCTTAACCAGGTTTACCTTAAATTGATAATTTTGAAATTATTTCTAAACTAATCACCAAAATTGACATAATCGCATGATTAATTAACCTTAAATACCATTTAGTACACCTAATAATATTAATTATTATCCCTTGTGTGACCGTGCACCACCTTATTGGTTGACCTAGTTTCTTACATGACCACATATTTTGAGATATTATGAAATTTTTTTTCAATAACCTTCCAAATGCATATCTATAATCAACTTTAGAGTGATTTACAAATAACGCAGTTTTAAACAAATATAGCAACAATCTTAAAATTGAATAACGATTATTAAGAAAGTCATCATCTTTTTTTATGCGTCTAATTTAAACAGTATCAAGTTTCCTATTATCCGAGCATCCTAGTAAATTTGTTATTGGAATTACAATCACATGCTCCAATAAGCAATTTTCATTTTATCATAGAAATTTGTTTTTTTCTAATTATATTATTGCTCTAATTGTATTAGCATGTTAATTTAAGTCCGATCTTACAAGTCCCGAACCAGTTCAAAAGTCCCACAACTTTAATTTAATCTGGGTACCTAAAAGAAGTAAAATTGATAATTTTCTTAGGCTAAAAATTTAGCCTTAATTTCCAATTTTTTTTTTTTTTTAAATAGTCCATTTTTAATTGGGTAATTAGCCCAGTATTGTGCTAAGGGAACTGGACTGCTGCCGAAAAGAAGGTTGACCGAGGCCCAATTTTAAAAGCCCCATTTTGAAAGTGACCCGGCGGTTCAAAATTATCAAGTCTTGATCGGCGGCTCAAAAAATGGGTCGCGCGATACTAAACTTTGTGTACGAAAGTTTCTTGGCAACTAGCGGACTCCGTCCTGCGAGGTCCGGCGAGTTCAAAGAATTAAAACAAAATCAATCCGAGGTGCTGAAATCGAGGCACGAAATCCTGCAAAAAAAATCAAACTTTGATTAGCAAATCCAAATCGCAACAACAAAGAGGTATAAGTCAATATTTATACCTCAAATCGACGATTTCTGATACTCTGTAATTCTCCTATCGGCACTGCGAGAGTTTCTTCTCCACTTCCAAACCTTCTCTGATGCAATTGCAATTCAACAAGCGCTAGAGAAGGTAATTCAAAAATTTTTGATGAGGTACTGGCCAAAATCAACACTAAGAATTCAAGTTTCGACTGAACCGTGGCTGATATTCTATCCTCAGAATCAGAGACCATCCGCCAGTCTCTCGCCACTTACTCGTCGCTAGAATATAGAGGAGTAGAAAATAGGTACGAGGGTTGATGCTCACAACTGAGGGATTACAGAGAGAGATACGAGTGAGGGATAAGCAAGTTTGGCTCGCCCACTCAATTAAATACTTTTAAAAGGGTAATATTAATTTTGAATTCCCTAAATTTTATCAAAACACTAGTTTTAGAATTTTTAAGCGAAAAATTAAAACTTGAACGGAATTAAAATTGAATATACTATCTAGAAAACAATATCCCCCAACCATATTTAAATCTCGACTACTCTTTTTATCTTTTCATCAATTATTTAAATCCAGACGATAATTTTATAAAACTCTTCACTATTTATAAGTATTATTGTATTTAAACTTTCTATATTCATGTGAAAATCTAAATAAAAATAACGTCGTTCAAACTAAGTTCTTTATGAATTTTGCATGCAACCTAGATATATTTCTATTCCATGTAGTTAATTATTCACATATAATATTTTAAGGGACGTTAATTTCATTTTCTTTTCATATAACAGGTTTATACATTATAGTGATTAAGCAAGATCAAATAATTACGTACAGAAAGAATACCATTTTACTCGACGATAGTATTAAAATATCAACGTTTAACTATGAACCGCAAGAGAGAAAACATTCTTGATGAGTTGCATTCTAAATATAAGATAACTCGATCAAATTGATTAATTGTAACCCTCCTGCTTTTTTTTGAATGTGTTTTGTGTGAGTGCTTTCGTGACGAGCAACTATTACAACACAAGCCCATTTTGGCATAAAACAGAGACATGACAATGTAGTTGTTTATGCATCTCATGGAAAAGTAAAGGTAAATAGAGTCCAGTGCAATGTTTTAGCTGAAAGGAATTAGACATATTGCTACAAATTGAGCAAAGAACTTATGGTAAAAAAAACGAAACCCAATTTTATATTAAAGAATGGTCAAATTTGGCCCCCAAATTGTAAAACTTACGTTAATCAAGTTGATATTGGTTCGGGCTGCATCGCTAGTTTCAATATCGCAATGGTTGATAAAAAACAATTCCTCTTGAAATGTTCAACAAATGATTATTTTGGCTTTTCATCTTGGGGCCGTAAGGTCACGATGTTCAATCGTCCTTTGACTTGACTTGTTCTCCCTTGCGCACCTAATCTAAGACTAGTTCCGCCAATCTTAGTGTGTGACTCGCTTGACACTATTGGGTGAACCACCCTGCTCCGCGGATCCCAGAGGACGTGTGTTCCGGTGGGGGCTGGAGTATGGGTTAAAACTCCGCTGATACCCAGAGGATTTGGGCCTGAGGGTTCAACGAAAACTCTGCGGATCTCAGAGGGTTGGGCCGAGGTTCGGTCGTAAAGTGGGGTCGTCACAATACCATATGCTTGGGGAATTACATAGGAAATGAAAAATATGTAGAGATCTCTCCCAGATCTCAGACGCTTTTGGAGCACTATGGCGACGATCCCATAGAACTCCGAAGATTTAAAAGTGCTCGGCAAAGCAAATTCCAGGTTGGGTGACCTTCCGGGAAGTTCTCGCCAAACAAGTCGTGAGTGAGGCTATTTATGCTGCGGCCCATCCCCCAGATGCGGACCATACTTTGGCTGGATCAGGGTCGTACAAAATGGTCGCAAGCTTGTTCCAACCCGAAATGGGCCCAACGAGGACGTTGGGCACCCAAGTGTGGGTGATTGTGATGACTCGACTTGACACGTATGTAGTGTAACCACCCATGCTCTGCGGAGCCTCATATGACGTATGTGTCAGGTTGGGCCGGAGTATGTGTAACACCACTGTTCATTTGCCATTTTAGTTTCCCCCGGATCATTTTAAACGTGATTAATATTATCTTAATACAAAGGCTGTTTTTTTTGACTTGTTGGAATATTGTGGCGAACTAAACTAATGTGTAACTAAAACCAAGCACTAAGTTTGAAATGCATGGAAAGGCAATTGGGGGAGATTAAGGTTGGTGGGAGTCGCCAATGTTGTTTGCCCAGTGGGCAACTTGTTGAGGAAGCTTAAGGTCATCCTTCTAACGGAATTTTCATCACTTCCCTGCTTCCTCCCATCTCTCTCGCTTTCTCCCTCTCTTCCAGGCGGATTGAAACCAAACTTCCACGCTGTGTTTCTCCGTATTTTCCCCACATTCCTTCTAAAAAGGTGGTCATCTTTTATGCTAACAAATTGGGATGAGTTTAATGTGAGATTTCCGAAGTTTAGGGTTTCGATATTTGGAAAAACTCACTTTTTTGGGTGAAAAACACGTTGGTGTTTTTCATCTACAGAGTTGAATGTGTTTGCTGCTTATCTACATGATTTAGTGCATTTGTAGCGTGTTTAAATCTGTACATGCATGCTACAGGTCCGAGTTTTCTTTCCAGAGACTCCAAGTTTTTTCACCCTCCAGAAACGGTAATTCATAAGTTGTAGATCCGTCCCTTCAGGCCCTACATCAAGGAGGTACTAGGTTTACTGTTCTGTCCGGGTTGTTTGGGTAGAGTTTAAAGTATTTTCTGAAATGTCTGGCTTTGATTTATCTTCTGCTGTCTACTGTTTATTTTTGTTATCTGCGTTTAAGTTCAGGCACCGTTCATGCAACCCTGTTTTCCTGAAAATTCATGCAAACCGATTTCTGTACACTGTTTAAAATTAATAACGATAAAATCTGACTGAAATTCCAGGTTAAGGTGTGGACGGGGACTGGCCCCTCTGAATTTATCCCTCCCTGGGAATCTGAAAATACTGTCCCTGGCAAGGACCCCTCTGGTTTTAATCCCTCCCTGGGAATCTGAAAACTGCCGTGCCTGATAGTGCACTTACTGAACCAGTTCCCCTATAGCCCCACGTAATTCCTTTGCCACTGAAATGTATGTTCTGTTCTGTCACTGCATTTTTTCAAGTTTTCCCTGCATTGCATATGCACCACTGCATTCTGATTAGGTCCTTACTGATTTTTAGACTTCATAGTGCACTCTCTGATGTAGTTACTTAACCTGAAAAACCGCGACTTTTGCGCCTCAAAATGATGATCTGATGTAGTTGATGGCTCGAGCTCAATGGTGGTTGGTTGCTGCACGACATGAACTGATCTTAGGTTTAAGTTTTTCTGAAAGTTTTATATCTTTAAAGTCTTCTATAGTCCTGGTTTGGTTGAAACTCTTTCTTTAAGAATTCTGCAAGATATGTCCTGTTCTGTACTGAATTTTTCAGATTTAAAACAATGTAAGGTCTGATGTCTAATTTTTTTTTTTGAACCGATGTATTTGACAGTCGTTATATCTAAATTTATTCTGGAATTGTTTTGATACTTTCTGTTAATCTGTGCATGGTGATTTCGGGATTTTTTGTAAAGTCATCCGTGTCTGTTTGTCTTCTGGAAATCTGTAAATTTTGAATCGGATTTGAAGTCCAAACCCTTTATTCCTCCTGTTTTTGAGCTCTCCTACTGTACGTATTTCTGTTAAAAGTTGCGAATTTTTGCCTTAGAACTATGTCATCCGATCAGTCCACGCTGCCCTGTCTTCTGTCAAACTTTTCTTCCACGGCTGACTCACTAGTCATCCGCCCATGTGTTCATAACTCCCGGTTGCGTCAGCATAAATCTTCCGCCCATTTAAAAACGATGTCTTCCGCTATGTCATCTAGCCATCCGCCCGGTGATGCAATGTCTTCCGTTGACGTCAGCATAAATCTTCCGCCCATTTAAAAACGATGTCTTCCGGCTGACGTCATCCAAGTCATACCGCCCAGTCATTTATACATCCGCGACCGTCACTAAGTCTTCCGCCAGGGAATTGCCTGTATCTTACGTTGACGTCATCTTTCTTTCTTCTCGCTGACGTCTCACCCGTCCTCCGCCCAGTTTATTCACAGTTTCTGTTTACTCTTTCCGCGAACACTGTCACACGGTTTTGTCTTATTCGACATCCACCGCCAATTTATCTCTTCCGCCCACAGTATTTGAATATGTTTTAAGAATTTCATTCCCTCCTCCGCCAGCCTTATGCTAATTTTCTGTTCTGTTATCTATTATTGAACCTGTTTTTGGCTTCCAATCCCAGAGATTTTTCCTCTCTTCCCGTACATGTTTCTGTTATCTCCTGTAGTGTCTTCTCTCTGTAGGTTCATTTTTAGGGTTCACGGACAGTGCATTCTTTCCTTTCATTCGTTCTATGTCTCTGTAAATATTTAAAAGTAAAAGGCCCTGGGGTCTTGACCGATCTGTTCAAAAAAAAAATAGTCACTGTTTCCTGTATCTGTCCCGGAGTGATGGGTCTCCGATCCAGAACACCCGATCGGGTTTCTATTTTCGGGCTGTCACAGTATGGGTTAAAACCCGCGATCCCAGAGGGTTGGGCCGGAATGGTTCAACGAAAACTCGCGGATCCCAGAGGGTTGGGCCTAGAGGATTCGGTCCATTGAAAGTGAGGTCCTTCACATACCACATTGCTTGGGAAGTACCTGTAAATAAATACATGTAAGAGATCCCTCCCAAATAGCAATAACCCCTTTTTTGGAGCACGTATTGGCGAACGGATCCATAAGAACTCCGAGTTAAAAAGTGCTTCGACGAGAGCAATTCCAGGTTGGTGACCTTCCGGAAGTTCTCGCCAAACAAAGCCGTGAGGGGATGAGTATGGCCTGCGACCCAATCCCAGAGCGGACAATTCTTGCTGGATCAGGGGTCTTTACACTTAGTAATGATCGAACATATATGCTTCATCTTATATTTCAAATAGCTATGATGATCCATAACCAATTCATTCTAGTAGGGACATTAACTTCTCAATAAACGATGTATCTTTACTTCTCGAGTTTGTCTAAGCTACTTCAATGGAACATTTGTGATACTAACTGTAATGTTTGTTGTTTTCGTGATGGTTGTATGGGTTGGATCCGGTCATCTAGAAAGATCTCGTGAAGTGGCCTAAAGGTGTATGGTCGTTTTCTATGTATGTATTTTTTTCATTCCTAATTTTGTTTCATTAGAAATGCCTATTGTGCCCAAAAGAGGAAATTTGGCCCAATTTTGAGGTCACCTTACTTTGTTTGTTCATCTCATTTTAATCAATTCTGATGTTTCAGAACAATGAAGATCAATTTTCCGTCTTCTCGTCATTTTGATTGTCTACATTCAAATTATGAAAGAGTAATGTCGTCATTTTCTTCTCATGAAAGTCGGCTAATATTTGCTTTGATTTATTTCACATTGAATTGTGGAACATTAGTTTCTACATTCCTATGCTCATTAAATATTTTGTGCTTTTTATTGACGACTACAACAAATTTACTTGAATTTAGTTTCTTCGTTCTAAATTGAGGTATGTTTTGTTTCTCCAAAGTCCTTGTCTATTTGAAACTTAATTCTTTTATGCTATAAATAATACGAATTTGATTCAGGAGGTGTGAATATACACCCAATGATTTCAAAGTTTTTTACAATCAAAAAACATCACTTCACATCGTTTTGTCCTCATAAACCTCAAAAAAAATGCTGTAGTTCATAAAAAAATGCAAGCATGTTTATTCAACCTATTACTTGAATCCTTTGTTCCCCCAAGTTTCGGGTAGACGTTTTTCTTCATAGTTTATTAATAATCATGGCCTTCAGTTGGTTTTTTAAATTTTGAATCTTCATATTAGCGTCTTCATCATAAACATCTAACTTATATTGATATGTAAATTTTTTGTAGTATTTTTTTTGGTTCATTTGTTACTCCATACCGTCAATAAACTTTCTGCTCAATCCGTTCAATGTGTATTTATTGGGTTTTAACATTTCAAATGTTATTTTGTTATGGGTTCTATCCTCTAACAACTTTCATATGTCCTCAACATGGTGTTTTCTTTGAAAAATCAATATTTCTTTACACTTTCATCTCCCGTCAATCTTAGTTCACAAAAAAAAACTTGCTTTTATTCCTAAATTTGATGAATTGAGCACAACTCTTAAAACCGATTCAAACCTGGATTTGTATATCACCTGACGACGTCCAACTTTTCCACTTCCTTGATTGATTCGCAATCTGAATTATGCTCCGAGGCGTACCATCATGCCTCATCCTACACATGCTCATTTCTCGATTTCCTCTTCTAGATCATTAATGTTCCTAATTGCTAGCGTTTCTCCGCACATCTCTCATACTACTTTCTCTTCAACTCCTTCTCCACCTTGTTATTCTAAGCTTGAACCTGATTGTTGGGTAAGACAATCAAAGAATTTCAACATTTAAGAATAATCACACATGGGATGTTGTACTGTCCTCACTAAGGTCAAGACAATTGGTTTGTAAATTGGATTTACTTGATCCAGCTTCATCATGGGGTTTCTCTTGTTCTCTCATCGATCAATTTAAAGCGTGGTGGTTGTTTCCGTAACAAACAATAAGAGTATGAGTCAACTATGAAAAAAAACTTTGCTCCGTTGCTAACACAACGACATATGAACTCTCATTTCTTTCTTGTTTCACAAGGTTGATATTTTCATAATGGCTTCAAAAAGAAAGCATTTCCTTCATGGTGACTCAAATAAGAAATTTTATATGGGTTGGCCTCCTGGTCATGCTCCATCATTTTCTTCGAAAGTATGTAAATGAAAGTACTTTATATGGGTTTAAACCAAGCTCCTCAAACTTGGTTTGATTAATTTTCTGACAACCTTGGCTGATTTTTTCTTCAAGCAAAGTCAATAGGTGATTCATCTTTGTTTCTTTGCAAAACTCTAAATGAGTTGTTAGTCTTTTATTTATGTTGTGATATTGTTTATCACAGAAAATTCTTCATTGACATTCCGTTGCAACATTATCTAGATGCATTTCATATGAAAGATCTGTCCTCTTACTTATTTATTGGTTTTGTAAGTTCGACTACTCTAGTATTTCTGATCATCGTAATTACCCAAGATTTAATTGCTTTGGATATCTTCAAGATGCTTGTGTGACCGAATGTACACGTTGAGTACGACTGCCCGTATACTAGATTCGACCCGACTGGCGATTTGCGTTCGCGAGATAAAGACCGATGAAGGGGGTAGGTCATAAAAAGGGTCGTCACAATCCCACATCCGCTTGGGGAAGTATGAGAAATGAAAATATGTACGGAGAACCCTCCTAAAATACTCTTTTTTTTTCATAAACCTAATAATAACAAAAAAACTAAACTCAATTATAAATATAATAAATACCTCGAAATCTAAAAGTATTGTACTAGAAAGACTCAATTAGATGAATTCTATCAATATCTGGACATTATTGTTATATGTAAATATAAAAACATCAGAGTAACCCTTCTGGTTTCTGGATTGTTCTCCCGAAATCCCCTTTTTTATTCATAATTTGAAGTTCCTACGATATAATAATAAAAAATCTTTTGACTCTTGAAAAAGGAAGAAACCTTTTCGCTATTTCCTCTATTTATTTGATTTCACAGTATCAATTATGTCAACAATCAACAAATAATGAAAAGTCCGCTATCGAATTGAACCGATGACCATCGCATTACAAATGCGATCTCTAACTTCTGAGCTAACGGGCTTACATACCGAAATTTACATATATAAAAGTTTAGTAATTCTTGAGTCTTATCTATTAACTGCTCATCGTTGGGAAGTATGTGAAAGGAAACATATTAGGAGACCCTCCCAAGATGAAGATGCGTTTTGGGGGGGGGGGGGGGTCCACAATTGGCAACGGATCCCATAAAACTCCTAAGTTAAAGTGCTTCTGCGAGAGTGAGTACCGGTTGGGTGACTGACTGGGAATTCCCGTCAAACAAATCTGTGAGGGAGGTATTGTGCTACGATCCAACCCCAGCTCGGACAATATCTTACTGGAAAAGGGCGTTACATCTTCGTCTACTAAACTTCAGTGTAATTCACACAAAATCTTGTCATGAGAGGTAATTTCTTTCTTATCTTGCTAGCTATCGACAGATTGGTGGGTAACTTAAACTATTCTATTATTACGTGTCTTTATATATCTTTTTTGTTATTAACACGTTATCATTTATGCAAAATCTCGTCACTCCATTAGCTATTGTTGCATCAAATTATTTGATATCTTCGAGCCATATCTAATCATGGATTTTCTATCATCTGGTTTATCTTATTCATTCCTATGCTAGAAACTGATGTTGATTGTGCAGGTTGTCATGAATTCGATGATGTCACCAATTGGTGCTGTTTTTCTTGGCATTCTTTAATTTCGTGACGAAGTAGAAACAACATCGAGTTCTAATCTTCAACTAAGTCAAGATTGTCCTCTATATGACAAGCATAAGCATATTGAAGTCGATTGTCACTCTATAGACAAGCTAAGATTTAAGTTCGATTGTCCCACTCTTTATGACAAACCTTTAATAGTGACATCATATATTTTCCTCACATTTTCTACTTTTGTCAAATAGCTGACATATTCACAAAGGTCCTGACACGGAACTGTCATCACTTTCTTATAATCCAAATTAATGCGTAAGCAATTGCAGAGAATGACCGTTATATCACAAATTACTATTCTATTTTTAAATAATTTGTAAAATATATTCCTAATTTAGATGCGTAATTTATGTAATTGCTGATTTGTTAGTAATTGATGTAATTTCTAATTTGCTTCTACATATAAATGACATAATTCCAAAATGGTTGATTTCATCTCTTCAATTTTTGCAAATTATAATATGAATTTGTCGCACGATTGGTTAGCACTATATTGTTAAAAATGCATAATAAAATATAAAGTCTAAAATCTTTAATAATTAAAATCTTCTAATCAAATGTTACAATACAAAACCACGACGTTTTCACAAGATCCAAACATTTTTCCCTAGAAGAACCTTTGTTTTTTTTTTTCTTTAGGGAAAAACAGCCAATTTGAAAGAAAGTCAAGAGAATTAGAAGCTCCATCATCCCTACACAAACATTAACTACGACATCATGAGGTCATCTCTACAATGAGTCAAAGCCTTATCCATGATGGTTTTCCAATATCCTTGTCAATTATTTCTCGCAGTTCCCCAATCAATCTTAAGTAAGTTTTTTTCCTATTACTGACCAAGCAAGAAGAACATAATCCATTTTCCCTCCACTTCAACCTGGCAATTGTAATACCCTCCTAGCTTCCCATTTCCTTTTCTTCCAAAGTGTCCTTTTTAACTACTGGAGTAACAACTTTGATGGTTTACTAAAAGCAATGCCAAGCATGCCCAGTCGCTTGAAAAAAGGAAAAAAAAAAAACTAAACAATAGCATTTAAAGCAAAAAGATCGCTTAGAGAGATGAGCAGATTGTTTATGCCTTTGTGACCTTCTCGACCTAGATCCTTAATCTTTCTTAAGTGGCACAACAGGTTGGCTCCCAATATAGATTATTCACTTTTGCCATAGAACCATCAAATGATTCAACCTCGGAGCTATGACAGAAATGACAAGACCTTTGGATGCTTTAACCTAAAAAACAAGTAGTAAACTATAAAATAATCACTTAACAAAGATTTCAAGCTTCTCATTGAATTTGTTTTAGCAGAACAAACTAAAAATGGGGGAAACTTTTCTTGATGAAAATTTAATAAGCAGATGTTTCAAACTACCTTGGCTATTCAATCATTTAATACAAGTATTGTCACACCCGGCATTTTGTCATGTAATATTTTTCCCGATCATTTAAAACGGGAATTAATATTATATTAATACAAAGGAATGTTTGGGTTGAATTGTTGGAATAATTAGTGGAGAACTACCTATGGGGAACTAAAACCAAAGCACTAAGTTTGAAATGCATGGAAGGGCAATTTTGGGGGGGAGAGATTAAGGTTGGTGGGAGTAAGCCAATGGGTGTTTGCCAAGTGCAACTTGTTGAGGACGCGAATTCATCCTCCACGTGGAATTTTATTCACTTCCCTGCTTCCTCCCTCTCTCTCGCTTTCTCTCGTCAGCGATTTGAACAAAACTCCACGCTTTGTTCCTCCTTATTTTCCCGTCTCTTCTAAAAAGGTGGGCATCTTTTAATGCTAACAAATTGGGATGAGTTTAATGTGAGATTTTACCGAAGTTTAGGGTTTCGGTATTGGTAAAAACTCACTTTTTTGGATGAAAACACGTTGGTGTGTTTTCTAAAGAGTTGAAATGTGTTTGCTGCTTATTCTACATGATTTTAGTTAGCATTTGTAGCGTGTTTAAATTCTGTCCATGCACTACAGGTCCGAGTTTTCTTTCCAGAGACATCCAAGTTTTCACCCTCAGAAACCAGGTAAGTTCATAATTTAGATCCGGCCCTTAACCTACTCAAGGAGGTACTAGGTTTACTGTTCTGTCGGAAAATTGTTTTTGGGTAAAGAGTTTAGAGTTATGGTCTGACATGTCTGGCTTTGTTTATCTTCTGCTGTCTACTGTTTATTCTGTTATCTGCGAGTAAGTTCAGGCACCGGTCATGCATACACTGTTTTCCTGAAAATTCAGGCAACCGATTTCTGTACACTGTTGAATTATAAGAATCACATCTGACTGAAATTACCAGTTAAGTGTGGGACGGGGACTGGCCCCTCTGAATTTATCCCTCCCTGGGAATCTGAAAATACTGTCCCTGCAAGGACCCTCTGGTTTTTACCTCCCGGGTCCTCAAAACTGCCGTGCCTGATAGTGCACTTACTGAACCAGTTCCCCATAGCCCCACTTAACTTCTGCCACTGAAATGTATTTTCTGTTCCCTTGGTCCCTGACATTTCTGAAGTTTCATGCATTGCATATGCACCACGCATTCTGATTATGTCCTTACTGAGTTTAGACTCATAGGTGACCTCGCGATGTAGTATGAACCTGAAACCGGAGGACTTTGCTCCTCAAAAGATGATCTGTGTCTTTGATGGCTCAGCTCATGGTGGGTTGGTTTCTGCAGCCGGACTGACTGATCTTAGGTTTAAGTTTTTCTGAAAGTTTATATCTGTAAAGTCTTCTATAAGTCCTTGTTTGGTGTAAAACTCCTTTCTTTGAAGAAATTCTGCAAGTATAGTCCTGTTCTGTACTGATTTCCGATTTTAAAAAAAAAACAAATGTATAAGAATCTATGTCATAAATTAATTATAATTTTTGAAACCGCGTATTTGACAGTTCAGTTATATTCTAAAGTATTCTGGAATTGTTTGGGATCTTTGTGTTAATCTTGTGCATGGTGATTCTGTTTTTAAAAGTCTCGTGTAGTTGTCTTCTTGGAAATCTGTAAATTTGAATCGGATTTGAAGGTCCAAAACCTTTATGCCTTCTGTTTTGAGGCCTCTATCTGTCGTATTTCTGTTAAAAGGTGCTAAGTTTTGCCTTAGAAACTATGTCTCCGATCACGTCCACCGCTGCCGTTTCCTTCTGTAAAACTATGTCTTCCGGCTGACGTCATCTAGTCATCCGCCATGGTTTCAACTGCCGTGACGTCAGCATAAATCTTCCGCCCAGTTCCGAACTATGTCTTCCGGCTGACGTCATCTAGTCATCCGCCAGTGTGTTCATACCTTCCGGTTGACGTCAGCATAAGTCTTCCGCCCAGTTCCGAACTATGTCTTCCGGCTGACGTCATCTAGTCATCCGCCCAGTCATTTATATCATCGGTGACGTCACCTAAGTCTTCCGCCAGGGTAATGCCTGTACTCCGGTTGACGTCATCTATTCTTCCGGCTGACGTCATCACTCCTCCGCCCAGTTTTTTCACAGTTTTTCTTTTACATCTTCCGCTGAACTGTTCCCCCTGTTTTTTTGTCTTCTGTCGACATCCCCGCCAGTTTCAATTTCTCTCTTCCGCCCAACAGTATTTATATGTTAATAATTTCTTCCCTCCTCCGCCAAGCTTATGCCTAATTCTGTTCTGTGATCCATTTAACCTGTTTTGCTTCCAATCCCAAGAATTTTTCTCTCTTCCCGTAATGTTCTGTTATCACTGTAATTCTTCCTCTCTGTAATTTACTTTTTTAGGGTTCACGTTGACAGTGCATGCTTCCTGTCATTCGATCTATTTCTCTGTAAATATTTAAAGTAAAAGTCCACTGTCTTGAACGATTCTGTTCAAAAAAAAAATAGTCACCGTTTCCTGTTATCTGTCCCGGAGTGATGGCTCCCGCATCCCCCCGAACCCCGATCGGGTTTCGATTTCGGCTGTCACGTTGTGGTATCAGAGAGAAACGGTTTTAAACCGATTCTGTGAAATGTCTGACTGCGCAACCGCCACGTGAGTCGCCCACCAACTGTAGTATTTATGTTATTGGTAACTGTTTCTGTTTATAACTTAGTTATTATGTTATAGGATTTCTTAGTTATAGTGAGGGGACATCAAGAAGAGTCAAGCGAAAGCTCTCGAGCCATGACCGACCTTAACCGAGCTGGTGGGTGCACAATCACGTATGGTTTGAACGCATGAATGGCCGAGACGATGAAGAAACATAACCACGGAAACAACAATCCTGCTAAGGCCCCACGTGACAACAGTGGAGATAGGTTTCCAGCTACTCCAACCGCCTTTCATGTCGATTGACTGTCTACAGACCCGCCTCTTCTGAACCTGGATTCGAACAATGGAAGAATGTTCAGTATGCAGAAGTAGAAGACAACAAGAAAGTTATTTGTGCCAAGTTTATCTCACTGAAAGTGATGGATTTTGGTGGGACACAGTGCGTCCCTACCGTGGCGTTAAGCTGGGGGATCACGAAAATCTTCTACGAGAAGTATTTGACGGAGAGTGAGGAAGGAAAAGTTGCTTAAATTCTCTCCGGCTGCGACAGTATGGTCAGTGTCTGAATAGTCAGAATTTGGTCCTTATCAGATATGCAACACACCTGTGGCCACGATGAGACACGGTGCACCCGTTTATCAAGGTAAAGATGTACCTTCTGGAGGGATCACAACAGGAGGGTTTGATGAGGCACCATAGTAAGGTGTGGCCAAGGCTTATCAGTTAGAGGCCTTAGAAATGAAGTCCCAGAGACAGAGAGATCCACCAAGGGGGATTATGAGAAATGATGCCACAACAACAGCAACAACCACAAAGGGGCCAGAATTACAACCTCTACAGCAACAAAACAGGGCCTTAAAAGGCCCAATGAAGCCATTCTCTATCAAGACAAAGGAAAGAGACCAATGGGGGCTCCTCAACCGTAGTTGCCTCGTTGCCAGAAGCCTCACAAAGGAGAATGCAGACTTGCTATGGCCAGTGTTTCCGATGCGGCAAAGTAGGCCATCTTGTTCGGGATGCCTAATGCCCGACCAACCAGGACAGGTCAAGCCGTGCCAAGAGTGTTGCAATGATGGAGGATGTTGTGATGCTGATCTGCACACAGCAATCACAGGTACAATTTTAGTGTGTGATGTACCTGCTTATACTTTTGGGAGACTGGGGCCACACATTCATTGTGGCGGGGGACTTCGTAGTTAGACAGAAAGTTAGTTGTACGTTGTCTGATCAGTCCTACAGCATTATGCTACCGTCCGGAGAGTTATGCACTCCGAGCAGGTCATACGGGGTGATGTAGTGTCAATAGGAGACCAGAAGTTGTACGCCAACCTCATCGTTATTGGTATGAAAGGGTACGATGTCATTCTGGGAGGACTGGCTGTTTTAGACTCATGGCCACCATCAACTGTAGGTCCGGGCTAGTGTCCCGTTAAACGCCCGAATGAAGTAGACTTTTCTTACCAGGCTTACCGAAGAAACACCGTATGCCTGTTATAACTTCCTTAAAAGCTCAACGGCTGATGAGGTCAGGGTGCATCGGGTTTCTGGCCCATGTAATAGACGTACGAAGGCAAGGTGAGGTGGAACTTCAAAATATTCCGGTAGTCCGAGACTTTCTTGAGGTTTTCTTAGATGACTTACCGGGGTTGCCACCTGATCGCGGAAATCGAGTTTGAAATTGACGTACACCCAGTGCGGACAATTATCAAAGGAATCGTACCGTATGGCACCAATCGAGCTGAAGGAATTGAAGACTCAGCTGAAGAGTTAGTGGACAAGGGTTTTGTACGCCCTAGCTTCTCTCCGTGGGGTGCTCCCGTCTTGTTCGTTAAGAAGAAGGATGGGTCCCTACGGATGTGTATTGACTACCGTGAGCTGAACAAGTTGACGATCAAGAATAAGTACCCGTTGCCTAGAATTGATGATTTATTTGATCAACTCCAAGTGGCCGGTATTCTCAAGATTGACTTGCGCTCCGATTATACCAGTGAAGGTCAGACCCGAAGATATTCCAAAGACCGCCTTCATGACCCGGTACGGCATTACGCGTTATTGGTGATGTCCGTTCGGGTTAACTAATGCTTCTGCAGCATTTATGGACCTGATGAACAGGATGTTCCAAGACGCCTTGGATAAATTTGTAATCGTTTTCATCGACGACATTCTGGTTTACTCCAGAAGTAAGGCCGAGCATGAGGGGCACTTGCAATTGGACTATCGACTCTGAGGAGGCAGCATCCATTATATGCCAAGCTTCAAAGTAGAATTCTGGTTGAGTAGAATTAATTTCCTAGGCCATGTGGTGTCTGGCTGAAGGATTATTGTGGGACCCGGCTAAGATTGAGGCTGTAAGAGACTGGCCAAGGCCGAGGAATGCAAGCAAAGTACGAAGCTTTATCGACTATTCTGGTTATTCCAGGCATGCATTAAAGACTTCTCCGTGATAGCAAACCTAGACAAGCTTAACAAAGAAAGACATCAAGTTCAGGTGGTCTGAGCATGTGAAGTGAGCTTTCAGACACTCAAACAAAATTAACCACGGCTCCTCTACTTGAGTTGCCAACTGAAGACGGCAAATCAGCGTATATTGTGATGCGTCCAGATTGGCTTGTGTGTGTGTTAATGCAAGAAGGGAAGGGTGTAGCATAGCATCCCGACAATTGAAAAGCCATGAAGAAAACTGTAACGACCCCTTTCCCCAGCAAGATATTGTCCGCTCCGGGGATTGGGCCACAGCCCAATATCTCCCTCACGGCTTTGTTTGGCGAGAACTTCCCGGAAGGTCACCCAACCTGGAATTGCTCTCGCCGAAGCACGCTTAACTTCGGAGTTCTTATGGGATCCGTCGCCAATCGTGCTCCAAAACGCGTCTTGCTATGTTGGGAGGGATCTCTTACATATGTTTCATTTCCATGTACTTCCCCAAGCGATGTGGGTTCGTAACGGCCCCTGCTTCAACGCGAGAAGAAAGAAACCCCTACGGCACAGGTCAGCCCCAGGATCCGCGGAGAATGGGTGGTTCCTTATCAGTCCGTGAAAGACGGGTCGTCGCAATCACCCCCCCTCGGGGCCCAACGTCCTCGTTGGCCACATTTCGGTTGGGTTCAAGGCTCTGATACCATTTGTAACGACCCCTTTCCCCAGCAAGATATTGTCCGCTCCGGGGATTGGGCCACAGCCCAATATTCTTCCCTCACGCTTTGTTTGGCGAGAACTTCCCGGAAGGTCACCCAACCTGGAATTGCTCTCGCCGAAGCACGCTTAACTTCAGAGTTCTTATGGGATCCGTCGCCAATCGTGCTCCAAAACGCGTCTTGCTATGTTGGGAGGGATCTCTTACATATGTTTCATTTCCATGTACTTCCCCAAGCGATGTGGGTTCGTAACGGCCCCTGCTTCAACGGAGAAACCACTCCGGCCCAGGTCAGCCCCAGGATCCGCGGAGAATGGGTGGTTCCTTATCAGTCCGTGAAAGACGGGTCGTCGCAATCACCCCCCCTCGGGGCCCAACGTCCTCGTTGGCCACATTTCCGTTTGTACATCAGGCTCTGATACATTTGTAACGACCCCTTTCCCCAGCAAGATATTGTCCGCTCCGGGGATTGGGCCACACCCAATATTCCTTCCCTCACGGCTTTGTTTGGCGAGAACTTCCCGGAAGGTCACCCAACCTGGAATTGCTCTCGCCGAAGCACGCTTAACTTCAGAGTTCTTATGGGATCCGTCGCCAATCGTGCTCCAAAACGCGTCTTGCTATGTTGGGAGGGATCTCTTACATATGTTTCATTTCCATGTACTTCCCCAAGCGATGTGGGTTCGTAACGGCCCCTGCTTCAACGGAGAAACCACTCCGGCCCAGGTCAGCCCCAGGCTCCGCGGAGAATGGGTGGTTCCTTATCAGTCCGTGAAAGACGGGTCGTCGCAATCACCCCCCCTCGGGGCCCAACGTCCTCGTTGGCCACATTTCCGTTTGTACATCAGGCTCTGATACATTTGTAACGACCCCTTTCCCCAGCAAGATATTGTCCGCTCCGGGGATTGGGCCACACCCAATATTCCTTCCCTCACGGCTTTGTTTGGCGAGAACTTCCCGGAAGGTCACCCAACCTGGAATTGCTCTCGCCGAAGCACACTTAACTTCGGAGTTCTTATGGGATCCGTCGCCAATTGTGCTCCAAAACGCGTCTTGCTATGTTGGGAGGGATCTCTTACATATGTTTCATTTCCATGTACTTCCCCAAGCGATGTGGGTTCGTAACGGCCCCTGCTTCAACGGAGAAACCACTCCGGCCCAGGTCAGCCCCAGGATCCGCGGAGCTTTACCCACCTCCGGCCCAGGTCAGCCCCAGGATCCGCGGAGAATGGGTGGTTCCTTATCAGTCCGTGAAAGACGGGTCGTCACAAAAACTACCCTACTCCGACCGTAGTTAGGGCATTGTATTTGCGCTGAAGTATGGAGACACCATTTGTACGGACAATCATGTGAGGTGTTTTCCTGATCACACAAGTTTGAGTACCTCTTTAACCTCAGAAAAGATTTTTGAATATGAGGCAGAGGCGGTGGTTAGAGTTTGTAAAAGACTACGATGTTGAGATCAAATACCATCCAGGTAAGGCAAATGTGGTAGTTGATGCAACTGATGCAGGATCCAGCTACTATCAACCAGTTATGTTGGCTGTGCAATTTGGCCTTGAGGACTGAGATACATAAGTTCGATATGGAAATAGTTTCTGGGCTATCGGCATACTAGCAGACTTAACATTACGGCCCACCGTCCTGGCCGCATAAGGAAGCCCAGAAGACCAATTCAAAGGAGATGGCTGATATGGGAGCAAGGTACAATGGATTCGTCCAATTTCAGTTATTTCGTGAGATGGTAATTCTGAGTTCAAAAACAGATGGTATGTTCCGAAGATGAAGAACAACGGAAGCACATCTTATCGGAAGCCCATCATCTTCTTTCTCTATGCATCTGGAAGCACAAAGATGTATCAGGACTTGAAGCGTCACTTCTGGGGCCAAATATGACGAATGAGGTGGCCAAGTATGTGGAGTCCTATATGATATGTCAACAGTTCAAGCGAACTCCAACAACCAATTGGAACGCTTCAGCCTCTTCCGATTCCGAATGGAAATGGGAGAGCATTACGATGGACTTTGTTGTTGGCCTTCCAAGACAGCTAAAGGCCATAATAGCATATTTGTCATAGTGGACATATTGACGAAGTCGGCTCATTTTCTACCTGTAAAGACGACATTCTCCATGGATCAGTATGCTGAACTATTATATTAGTGAGATTGTCAAACTGCATGGTATAACCGTGTCTTTTTCGACCGGGACCTGATTCACATCGAGGTTTTGGAAAAGTTTGCAAAGCTCCTTGGCCTAGATTGGATTTCAGCACGGCATTTCATCTACAGACGGATGGACAATCTGAGAGAACGGTTCAGACATTGGAAGATATGTTAAGAGCGTGCGTGCTGGAACTGCATGCTCCTTGGAGCAGATATCTACCGCTTTGTGATTTTGCTAACAATAGGCTACTAGGCGACAATCGCATGGCGTCCATATGAAATCCACTTTACGGAAGGAAGTGTAGATCCCCGTATGTTGGATGAGGTCGGAGAAACCAAGCTTATTGGTCCTGAATTTACAAGCAGATTCTGACGTGATAGCATTCTATCAAACAACGAATAAAGACTGCTCAGGATCGCTAAGAGTTATGCGCCATAGAAGAAGGGACTTGGAGTTTGCCGAAGGTGATGATGTTTGTTAAAGGCTGTCACCCTTCAAAGGGTAATGTAGTTGGCAAGAAGGGAAGCAAGCCACTACGGTTTATTGGGCCTTTTCCCATTTTGAAGAGGATTGGGAACATGGCTTAATACTCACAGTTGCCGCGTCAATGGATGGAGTTCACAATGTCTTCCATGTTTCATGCTAGAAAATTGTTACGAGAATCCAAACCCCGATCGGAAACATGTGGGACTTTGTACCATCCGACACTGACATTGAGAAGACCCATACAGATCTGGGATATGTCACTCAGGAGTGTTACGTAACCCTGGTGCCATTAGTGAAGGTTTTGTGGCGCAATCATAATGTGGAAGAATCCACATGGAACGACAGCCGATGTTAGAGCCCATTCCGGAACCGCTTGCTGGCAAATTTTGAGGACAAAATTTCTGTTAAGGTGGTGGAATGTAACCCCCTAACACATTTTTGCATGTATATTTTTCCCCGTATCTTTAACACTGGCTTAATATTAATTAATAAAAAGGAATGTTTGGTTGAATTGTTGGAATAATTAGTGGAGAACTAACTAATGTGTAACTAAAACCAAAGCACTAGTTTGAAAATGCATGAAGGGCAATTTGGGGAGAGATTAAGGTTGGTGGGAGTAAGCCAATGGTTGTTTGCCAGTGGCAACTTGTGACAAGCTACAGTTCATCCTCCTACGTGAATTTTCATTCACCTTCCCGCTTCCTCCCACTCTCTTCGGCTTTCTCTCTCCAGGCAATTGAACAACACTCCACGTCTTTGTTTCTCCTGTCATTTTCCCGTCCTTCTCTAAAGGTGGTCATCTTTTTAAATGCTAACAAATTGGGATGAGTTTAATGTGAGATTTTACCGAAGTTAGGGTTTCGGTATTGGTAAAAACTCACTGTTTTTTGGATGAAAACGTTGGTGTGTTTTCTAAAGAATTGAAATGGTTTGCGAGCTTATCTACAATATTTTATTTCCTTTGTAGCGTGTTTAAATTATGTACATGCATGCTACAGGTCCGAGTTTTCTTTCCAGAGACATCCAAGTTTTTCAACGCCTCCTATAAACAGGTAATTCATGTTTAGATCCGGCCCTAAGGCCTACATCAATCGCGGTACGTAGGTTTACTGTCGTCGGGTGTTTTGGGTAGCAGAGTTGACGTTTGTTCTGAAGAGGTCTGCTTTGATTTATCTTCTGCTGTCTACTGTTTTAATTTGTTACTTGCTAGTTAAAGTTCCTTCCCGTTTCATGCATACACTGTTTTCTTGAAAATTCATGCCTACCGATGTTGTCTGTCACACGGTTTGAAATTAATAAGAATAAAATCTGACTGAAATGTACCCGGTTAAGTGTGGGACGGGGACTGGCCCCTCTGAATTTTCCCTCCTGGGAATCTGAAAATACTGTCCCTGGGCAAGGACCTCTGGTTTATCCTCCCTGGGAATCTGAAAACTGCCGTGCCTGAAGTGCACTTACTTGAAACCAGTTTCCCTTATATCCCCACTAATTCTTCTGACACTGAATGTAATGTTCTGTTTTCTGTCACTGAATTTCTGAAAGTTCATGCTTGCATATGCACCACTGCATTCTGATTATGTCCTTACTGATTTTTTAGACTCATAGGTGACCTACTATTAGGTATGAACCCGGAAACCGTAGACTTTGGCCTAAATGCTGATCTGATTTAGTTGATGGCTCGAGCTCATGGTGGGTTGGTTGCTGCAGCCGGACATGACTGATCTGAGGTTTAAGTTTTTCTGAAAAGTTTATATCTGTAAGTCTTCTAGAAGTCCTGGTTTGTGTAACACTCTTTTTGAAAGAAATTCGCAAGTATATGTCCTGTTCTGTACTGATTTTCAGATTTTAAAACAAGTATAGGTCTGATGTCTAAGTTTTTTTTTTTGAACCCGCTGTATTTGACAGTTCAGTTATATTCTAAAGTATTCTGACATTGTTTTTGGGATCGTTCTGTTAATCGTCATGGCCGATTTCTTTTTAAAGTCTCCGTGTAGTTTGTCTTCTTGGAAATCTGTAAATTTTGAATCGGATTGAAGGTCCAAAACCTTTATGCTTCAGTTTTGATGCTCCTCTATCTGTACTCTTCTCTGTTAAAAGTTGTAAGTTTTGCCTTAGAAACTATGTCATCCATCAGTCCACCGCTGCCCATTTCCTCGTAAAACTATGTTTCCGGCTGAACGGCCATCTAGTCATACCGCCCAGTTATTCATACCTTCCTGTTGACGTCACATAAATCTTCCGCCCAGTTTAAAACGATTTCTTCCGGCTGACGTCATCTACCATCCGCGCCGTTGTATTCATGTCTTCGGTTGATGTCAGCATAAGTCTTCCGCCCAGTTCCGAACTCTGTCTGTCCTCTCCGTCATCCACGTCTCCCGCCCAGTCATTGATATCGTCCGGCTGACGTCACCTAAGTATGTCCCGCCAGGTATGCCTGTATCTTCCTGTTGACGTCATCTCTTCTTCCGGCTGACGTCATCACCATCCTCCGCCCAGTTTATTTCACAAGTTTCTGTTTACATCTTCCCTGAACACTGTTCCCTGTGTTTGTCTTATTCGACATCCCCACCGCCAATTTATCTCTGTCCGCCCAACATATTTTTATAGGTTTTTAGAATTTCTTCCCTCCTCCGCCAGCCTTATGCTAAGTTCTGTTCTGTTATCCATTATTGAAACCTGTTTTGCTTCCAATCCCAAGAATATTTCTCCTCTCTTCCGTAAATGTCTGTTATTCACTGTAGTTTCCTTCC
Organism: Begonia masoniana; assembly: GCA_022432975.1. Classification (NCBI taxonomy): domain Eukaryota; kingdom Viridiplantae; phylum Streptophyta; class Magnoliopsida; order Cucurbitales; family Begoniaceae; genus Begonia; species Begonia masoniana. The sequence goes on along the minus strand of JAJTVD010000663.1, from coordinate 4,888 downwards.
TGTCTCTGTAGAGTTACTTTTTAGGGTTCACGTTGCACAGTGCATGCTTCCGGTCATCGATTTATTTCATTTCTCTGTAACCTATTTAAAAAGTAAAAGTCCCCTGTCTTGACCATCTTTCAAAAAAAATACCCACCGTTTCCTGTTATCTTTCCCCGGAAGTGATGGCTCCGATCCCGAACCCCGATCGTGTTCGATTCCGGGCGGTCACAAGTATATTAGGTTTTTTCCATTTTTTACATTTTACACTCTAATTTTACTTTTTGACGCTTGGTGTGTTACGGTGTTTATGTACTCATTGACATAATAATTGATATTTATAAATATTTAAAAATAGAACAAATTCATCTATTAATGAGTGTTCACTCAACAGTACACGAAAATTTAATATTATTTTATTATTAATCGACAATAGTTGACCAAGTTCACATCACGTACTTTTGCCATGACTTGTACATTAGTCCGTGCTTTAAAAACTGTATGCTCAAAGTTCCCCTAGTTTAGTTTTTATAAAAAAACCAACAAAGAAACAATTTACAATTACCCGAACGTAACGAGCCGAGCGTATATAAATATTTTCAACTTATATTATATAATATACGGTGTTTTTAAAATTTTTTATTTAACAAAGAATATAATAAATTTAATAATTTATATGTCAATGATATGGTACGAATTTATTTGAAAAATTAGTGTATGTTAAGGTAGATCAAATGAATATATACTAAAAAAATATATTTAAGACTATCCATAAAAAATATCACATAAATATTCATTGAAAATATTTTAACATATAAAAGAAATTAAAATTTGAAAAAAATTACAAATTTGAAAAAAATTACAAATTTGAAAAAAAATTACTTCAAATTACAAAGAAATTCAATAAAAAAATCTATAGTCTCACATCCAAATTCGTAAAACTTCTCAAGAATTCATCCTCTCGTTGTTGATCTTCGTCTTGGAGCAGCTCCAAATATTTGATACAAATTATCGCCTCACAAGTGCGGTGGCAGTTTGGCCTTTCGTTCATCATAAACAGTTCGCTAACACTAGAAGCAGCTTCGAATGTTCTAGGAAGAAACAAGGTGTTAGTAGATCCGTGTCTTATAGAATAATAAATAGTGGTAAGAATGGCCTTTTCCATCCACCAATCTAAAAATAGCAAAATTCCATTGTGCAAGAAAATTGATAACGAGCTCAAAATAAATTTGAATTCATTTGTAAAAGAAATAGAATAATTTTAATTTTTCATTCACTCATATATCATGCAATATTATTTGTTAACTAAAACTACCTCTACCACCACCGCTACTACTATTAGGAATAACTCCGGTATGTTAGTGTCGTGAATAATAACGATTAACATTTGGAATATTTTTGTTTCAATAAAAGGAAAACAAGGGGGCATATAAATGCAACTACATTTGTTATGGTCAGCACTATTCATTAAAGGTGCAATACATAAATTGTAGAATTCTATTTAGTGTACGACAGACTGCTTTTTAACTTTAAATCTTGGATCATGATGGATCCATAACAAAAAAATAAAAGGAATGTTATACCACTATTTTTTTAAAATTTTTTTTATTAAGTATTACTAAATTCATATCTACTAGTCGATATTTTGTAAATTAACATACTAAATCTACAAAAGTATGAGAATAATATTAGAAGTTGAATAGACAATGTTCAAGCCACAGTTGGATATTAGATCATTTAATTATCGTATGTTATTTTCTAAGTTTAATTGTACACTGTATTTGTAATGCCATTTATGAAATAATGCATGTTATTCTAATAAGCCGTTGGTTTGAATTCCATCAAAACCTACACCTATTTATTGGACTTCAATCACGTTTTCAGGATTATTTAACGTTCAATAGATGAAATTCGATGACACCACATACCTTCACAATTGAGAACATAAGGAAAATATCACGTGAAATTTTTCTTTCTCTTTATCAGTTTTATTCAAAATTTTCCACAACTTAATTTCCATGATACTTGAGTTAATATTAATAACTTAGAATAATTAGACCACACACTAAAAATTTAGACTATAACACAAATTACAATTAGTGCGCGAATATGGGGGGGGTGGGGGGGGGGGGGGGGGGGGGGGGGGGAATTACAGTAATTGTACGCCCTGAGTTAGCTGACCCGGTACTCACACAATGGCCATACAGGACTAAAAATTTCACCGATAATATTTTTTTAAAACTTGCAGCTGATCGTTAGTAAGCAAAAATAGAATAAACACAGCTATAAAAACAATGGCCAAAATATCGTTAATATTAAGAAGTATCGTCCACTAAGACAATAGAAGTTTAAGTTTAAATACTTGAGACGTCACAGGGGTCAAACTGTCCGTCGATTAATAAATTCAACGGAAGAAGCAAACACAAAATAGGAGGCTTCTGCCGATGACGTCAGCCAAATGAAAAACAAGGACATCCCTCGTTAACTGTATCACCGATGAACGTCAACCGGATAAGTCTATTCTCCAACCTCCACGATCGAAAACACAAAATACACACTACATCTTCCGATGACCGTCATCCAGATGATTTCTTTCATCCGATCACTTTGTTCCACATCCCCGTGACTAAACGGACAAAAGTTCTCTACACCTAACCGATGACGTCAGCACGCATCTGCCCGATGAGTTTACTGAGGATATCATCCCGATGGACTTAAAAAAAAAAAAAAAACCACCCTACACCTTCCGATAGACACATGACTACAACCGACCTCTACCGATAGACTTCGTCTACCATAGTGAACAAAACACCATCTTCCGAGTAAAACAAGCTACTATACCGTCACTAAACACAAATTTCGTTCTGATATCATCCGATGGTTCCATGAAGTACATCTTCCGATAGACGACAGAACAACAACTCAACCTCTGTTGATAGACTTCATCTAACTAATAGAGAATAGAACCACATTTCGTCCTACTCTTTGTATACAACACACCTATAAATACCGTGAAACGAATTTACACTCACTTTCACTGAGACCATTCAAAACATTTCAAACCATTATATTACTAAAAATCCCGTGAGTGCCAACACTATATCCTAACAGAACACTATCTATCATAAGAGGGAAACTCAAAAACGATTTCAAAACGTTGAAATAACTACTGTTCTGAACTCACAAATTTTAAATTGAAACACGTCAACTAGACTTCACACACCTACTTGACTCAGTTACCCGCCTCATCAAGACCAATCCGTGGCATGAATGGGTGCTCCCCAACCATTCTATCCCTCAATTTAAAAAAAAAACGCAAGGATTCCCTGCGTCACTTCCTTCACCTACTCAAAAACTCATAACTATTAAGCCATATGCTGAATAATAACATAATGAAATGAATTTGCTGAAAACATAAATTCGTAAACATGTAATTTCTACTTTCTCTCTAGGTGTGCATACACATAAGGGCGTTCATAAACTGATTCTATCCCTATTGGTTCCCTTGTGAGTGGGATCATTCTCCCAATATCCATACAGCCTCTACTCGATTAAGGTTCGGATGATTCCTCCTAATAGCTGATCGAATCCCTTGTTCCCTTGGGATGGGATCAATTCTCCCGGCCATGTCATACTCCTCTACTCGATTAATGGGCGGATTAGTTACTTACTAGTTTGGCTGTCACATTCAGTTCATACCTTCCATTCGTACATGGAAAGTCAATTTTCGTAATCTTTCAAAAACATGATGCATGACATACAAAATCATTCACAAGATGCATAACCCTACTGTTTTGTGATGTAGGCCCAAAGGCAACATGCAATTAACTTACTTCCCTGGCTCTCTTGGATGCTCGGTTCAACTACTCCAGAAGCCTCGCTCACTAAGGTCATGACAGTACATTACTCCAACTCTTACTAAACCTTACCAAAAATCAATAATATGTTTGAGGAAATCATTTGACATCTGCTACCGTGCATTTTCCCAATGTATCACAAGAACCTGAACCCACCCTCAATCACAAAATCTCGAAAGTCTTCACATTGTATTCTCTTTCAGTAAACTATCGCTAAAATGCAAAAACAAGAGCTTACACTAGTTTTGAAGGAGAATCAGGCGAGAGAATCGCCTAGAGAGTTCTACTTGCCGATCTGAAAACGAAAGAGGGAAATAGGGCATAGTGGCGGCTACTCCTCTGGACTTTTCCTTAAATAGGTTTTCACTATGGAACTTCTAATTTACCATATGCCCTCGCCTGATCTTTATTAACCTATCAATAACTCCCCCCCAACCCTTCTATAAAAGTACATCATTAAATAAAAAATTAATTTTGGTCAAAATGGAACCGGGTGCTTACATAACAATTTAAAAGAAAACGACGGTCTTGGTCGCATAATTTTCTCTTAAAATAAAATTATGCAACCTAAAAAAAAATACCAAAGTAAAAATATCTAAGACATGAACACGTCAAATTCAAATCATTCCGGAAATAAACTTATTCAGATAAAAATGAGTACATAGAATATTTTTTGGCACAATATTCATAAAATGATTACATGACCAGGTGTCTTGTAACTTTGTAACCTCTGTGAAATTATTTTTATACTTGGGCGTGGCCCCACAGACGTAGGCAATGCCGATTGCTTTACCAACCTCTGGTTTCTTTACTTCCGCATTTTTTTTAATATTGTCTATCATCGCATTTATTATTGGTTCTCACGTAAGTCGACCCAGTTCTCTCACCCAGTTCGTTACACAAAAGTTCGTACATACTAGAAATCCTCACTGTATATAGTTTTTTAAAAACTGTTGCTCAACAATCAACATTTGTACATAAGCTAAAATCCTCAAAACATTTGAAACTTGAAACGGAATTCTTTTGGACAACAATAGAGTTAAACAAAACTA